>JAEQBH010001751.1:110000-155460 GCA_016808115.1 Tetrastigma voinierianum
GATATGTATATATCTATATAAATTTTTCCAAAGACTACTAACGACTTATATTAAGATAAAAGACGCCTAAAATCCGGTTCGTGACTACCCACAACTCCGCGCATGAAGTGGACGTCGGGTTACCCGACGTCACTTCAAAATCGGCAAGAGTCTCCCTTTGTACGGAGCTCTACCCAATTACAAACCTCGCATATAACCCGTCCCAAGGCCCCAATATATGCAATATATATCAAATATATCCAATATGCATACTAACTATATATATTCCATAGCTACAAGAGTTACAATATCTTCACTCTTAAACACATATATTAAACTTAATTAGTTCTAATACATGTAAACATCAACAAAGCCACATTCGACTTTCTTCTAGAACTCAAATCTCTAGATTCACCGCCTCCTCGCGCACGCTCCCTATACCCGTAAAAAGGGGATCCCATCACCTGGGCGAAGCAAAGTCAGTGAGGGAGAATCGCCCTAAATGGGCTACTCACCACCCAAGGGCAAAGGCAATGTTCCAATTAAACACACATTCAAGCAAATGCATGATCCTACTGAATGTCTACATGACTAACTCATCCCGAGTCCTCATCGACTCTCTCACACCACTGCCTTGTATGAGAATTATTATTTTATTAGTGGACAACCCCCATGTATATATATCAATTGGGCCGCCCGACGATTGATATATTATTTGTTTGTGACTACTCCTCCCGATGAATATATATCAACTGCCGCTCCGACTGATATATTGTTTGTTTGTGGACTACCTCCGATGAATATCAATCGGGCCGCCCGACGATCGGGATATTATTTGTTTGGACTACTCCTCCGATATTTTATATTTTAGACTACCTCCGAACCATTTTTCTCTAGATTCATCTCATGCACTATCTCCTATAATCCTAGGATGTTCCAGTGCATATGGAATGCATGTGTGCCAGTTCCAATACAGTCTAATCACATGCAAATATATAAACATGAATATACTCGCATAATCCAAATCACACAATCATGTTATGTAATTATACATTTCATCACACTGCAAATTAGCTCACTTAGGCTAATGATCAATCACAAGTAATTCAATTTGAATCACTTGACTAAACACATATTTCACAATAAAATATATTTTGAAACATCGCTTTCTGAATAAGTGAAACCCCCGGTTACTATTCCCGAAAAATCACAACTCAATCGTTCACTCTAGTGAACCCCACAATCCACGGCCATTCCCTACTAATCAAACCAATACATGATTAACAAGAATATTTTGGAATTAAAACACCCAAACAGCCCTCTAAATTGTCACGCCAACCAAGAAAATCCCAAAATTTCACAAATTCGGTCCCATGTTTTAGGACCGATCAAACGGCCCCTCATGGCCTCAAACCAACCGAAACATTAGTAAAACATTTAAAATGGGAATAAAACCCAAGCAGGGAGAAAATCCTACCTCATGAGCGCCTAAAGAAACTCCCGATCTCGAGTCCACGCGCTGCTCGCTCCGCTGTAGAACGTTCTTCTGTCCCGAAGACCGACGGCCTGGATGAAACACAAATCTGTAGAGAAGCCAGACCTTCTCTCTAGAATCTCCATTTCCATTTGCAGCAGCCACTGACCCTTTCTCCTCCTAATTCACGTTTTTCTTTAGTTTAAATGGAGAAGATGGTCATGTACACTATTGCCTTTTAGTCACTTAAACATTTATGAAAATGACGCTTATGTCCTTCTTTTCTCGTGATTTGGATATTCTATGACTACTCGTCGCCCATTTTCATCGCTTCTACTCACACCACTTATGGTACATGAGAGTACATGCCATATGTGACTTTCGTCGCATCGTAAAATCGTTTCACGCAAGACCAAACGCTATGCCTCGAAAAACGGCCAATCACCGCCTCGAAAATTACGAAACTTTACGTGTCGGCTAGATTTACGAGACGATTCCAACCTAACTGCTTCATCATCCGAGATCCAGAGAATTAATTACGAATTTTTAACCGAAATTACAATTTTGTAATTGAAATTACGATTTTACCCTTATTCTAGAAATTGGAATTTCTCGGGTCTTACAAGAGGTACCCGTAGGTACATTCAAAGCATAACGATATACTTTACTTTACTCTTATTCATTATTCGCACTCTTATCATATAACTGTTTGACTACTCAGACCAATAATAAGAAATGAGTGGGACACAACATAATAAGTACTCGAATGTACGATATGATACTAAGGTGTCGTAACACAAAGTAGAAGTGTCGAAGAACTGATCGGAGAGTACCGAAGTACTATACGTATCTGCCCACCTTACAGAAGTGTCATATCACTAGCAGAGTGCCGGCGACCGACGTGACGGTCTCGCCCATGTAATGTAAGTGCTGCCAGACCAGCAGGAGCGCCGAAGCACTTGACCTGGAGACATGTTCGCCCACGTAATGGTAAGTGTCGTAGCACTAGCAAGAGTACCAAAGCACTGATCGGAGACGTGCCGGCCCATGTAACAAAAGTGTCATGTCATTCAATATCTGGTCTTAGGCAGTCCTACAATGATATGTGCTCAGGAACCTACTATCTTATCATAGGGGCATTACGTTTGCCAACATCGAACTCACCGAGGTACGGTCTAATTTCTATGTTTTCTTTACCTTACAAATATGTATGAACCCTTTCATACACTTATAGGGTCCTCATTAGTCCAACAGGACTATCTTCGGGATAAATCCAACAACAAAACAAAACCAAAAACACGGCAATTTTCCATGTCGTGGAACAATGGCATGTCGCGCGGCCCTTAGTCGCGGGCGTAGCTCTCGCTATGCCGCGCGCCGGGAACCCGAGGATGGAAAATCCTCTCTCGCCCACGCCGTGGTGGGGACCTTCACAAGGGCGAGGTCCCTATGCCGCGTAAGACCCGACACGCTTCTAGATTTTTTTATCATTTTGTCATTTTTCTAAAACCCAACCAAAAGCCTCAAATACTCCAAAAAGCATCACCAAAAAACAACTCCCCAAATGTATTCTCAGGACACCCCATCCCTGGGGTCCGTTGACTAACACTCCATCAACCCGCGTGATCACAAGTGGAGGCTCCAAGTTACCCGACGCCATCTTTAGAAAACCCAAGTAGTCCCTTTGTAATGGAGCTCTACCCAATTAAAATACCTGCATGAAACCTGTCCCAAGCAGTCCAATTTATATTCAATATATCCAAGAGATCAAATCACATGAGTAATACGGCCATTTAGGCCCACAATGATCCTCATAATACATACTAACCATGAAGTCAACTATATACCCAATAGTTACAAGAGTTCAAATTGTTTATTTCCTTATACAACATATATTAAAAATTAGGAAAATTCTAATACATGTAGATATCACAAGCCAAAGCCACAATCCGGCTTTTCTTCTAATCCATGGTCTCTAGGATGAGTCTTCTCCTCGCACGCTCCCTGTACCGTGAAAAGGGGGATCCCACGACGGGTGAGCTAAAGCTCAGTAGGAGAATCGCCCTAAGTGGGCTACTCACCACCTAAGTGTAGTGCAATGTTCCAATTTAAAACAAAACATTCAAGAATGCATTAGGATCCTACTTGAATGTCTACGTGACCAACCTCATCCTCGAGCCCTCATCGACCCTCTCACACTCGCCTAAGCCTCGTATGAGAATTATTAATTTATTAAGCAAGCAACCTCCGATGAATAGTTATCTATATATATCAATATGTATATATCTATATATAGATATCTATATATATCTATATATATATATATATATATATATATATATATATATATATATATATCTATATATATATATAGATATATAAAATCTATATATCTATATATATAGATGTATATATATTATTCTATATATATAGATATTGTTTCATCTATAGATATATATATATATATATATATATATATATATATATATATATATATATATATATATATATAGATATAGATATCTATATATAGATTTATATATCTATATAGATATATCTATATACATCTATATATATAGATATATAAATCTATATATAGATTTATATCTATATATAGATTTATATATCTATATATATAGATGTATATAGATATATCTATATAGATATATACATATCTATATATATAGATATCTATCTATAGATATATATGTGACGCCTAACCCAGGTGTCCGTCGACCACCACAACCCTCGCTGAACGACGTGTCTCACATCGCAGGCACGTACATGTAAAATCTCGTACTCGATTGGGCCCAGATATCCATTCAACACAATTATATTTTACACAAAATTGATTTATTACAATTTTGTTCAATTACAATTTATACAAAAATGGCCCTAGCCCAAAATTTCTCAAAAACAGAAAATGCAGGATAAGGCCATCTTGGCCGTTTCTTCGCTCTAAACCCCGTGGCCGCGGCCCCATCCTCCCTGCCGCCTTCTGCACTGCAAAAATAGTCCCACGACGGGGTGAGCAAAGCCCAGTAGTGGAATTTCCCTACTTGGGTTACTCCCCACCTAAGTGCAATGCAATGGCACACCAAACATACAACACATGCTAATATATCACTCATGCATATATTAACAATTTTAAGTCCCATACATCATGTTATTCGGGCCATAATAATAACATAAACTTAGCTCACATGGGCTATAGACAATCCAAGTACCCATCTTGGAACCGCTTACAACATCACAATCGCGATAAGTTATTATTTTCTCATGGCAACAACACATCACACAATCACAATAAACAGTCCGCGGATTCATCCAAAACACTCTGTGATTTCTTAACGGTCCAAAAAGCTTTATCCCTAAACCACGCCATCCGTGCCTCAACAACCTCACCACAAAGCCCACAAAAGTAAAGCAAGTAGGAGAAAACCCCACATTCCCTGTTTGTCGAACTCCCAAACTGCACTCACACGTAGCCCTCGACGCAGACCAACTTCGCTCAAGGCTGGGCGAGCCGACGGTCCGATCACGATCTTAGAGAGCAGCTTTACTTTCTCTCTCTAAAAACCAAATCTAAAATGGCTACCGGATATTTTGTTTCTTCCTTCCTTAATGCTTTTCCTTTTCTTATTTCATTTCCCATTTTGCTTTTTTCTACATGACATCGTTCCTTACGCTCAATGTGAGCCACGTGATCCTTCACACATGTACAATTGTGAGCCATTCTTTCCATGCCGCGTCACTCTCGTGTGGCATGTGGTATTTCTGGTCCTTGCCATTTGTCATCCTTTCCACGCCGAAAACACACTTACCTATCTAGTCGACGTGGTAGCTAAATTTCGCGAGACGAGCTCATCTGAGAAGTTCAAGCCATCATCCGAATTCAGAAAATTCCCGGATTTTGACCGAAATTACCGCTCTATCCTTCCTTAGAAATCCGGATTTCTCTCCTGTCTCACAATATATATATATATATATATATATATATATAGAAAGAGTATATATATATATGTATATATATATAGATATATAAATCTATATATAGATATCTATATATATAGATTTATATATATAGATATGTGACGCCCCCCAAAAACTCGGGGTCCGTTGATCACCATTAACTCCGCGGAATATGCGGAGGCCTGCTACCCGACGCCACTCTAGAAAATCGGGCAAAGTCTCCTCAGACGGAGCCTCTACCCAATTAAAATACCCGCATGAAACCCCGTGGAGACCCCCGGAAAATCCAGATTTCCTAGGGAAGGATAAAATAGTAATTTCGGTTGAAAATCCGGAATTTTCTAGATCTCGATATCTTAAACGACTTTTCCGTTGAATTCTTCTCAATAATTTAGCTACTACGCGAATTTCGTTAGATTCCGAGGTGGTCGGGATTTCACGCTGCTGAGGCGAAAGTCGGATGACACATGGCAAGCTGGCGGGATGCCACTTGGCACCATAGAAGTGTGACACTTGGCATCAAAAGTAGTGGCTCACAATTAAGCCATGTGGGAGAAGGGATTTCATGGCCCATATGATGCCATGTGGTGCATGATGTCATAAAGGGGCATTAAGAAACAAAAGAAAAAGAATGGAAAATTGATAGCCACCAATTTGGTTTGAGGAATAGAGGAGGAAATTGCCTCCTTTGACCGGATGTGAGGTGTTCTCCAAATTGGAGGAGAGAAATGAAAAGAGAAAGGAGAAAATGAGGAGAAAATGGAAGGAAAATGAGAGGAGAAAGGAGAAAAAGAAAAGAAAAGCAAAAGTAAAGAATAAAGCAAAAAGGAAAGGAAAACGTGGGGAGGAAGAAAGGAAAAAGGGATGCAGAAGGTTTGTTCTCCCATTTTTAGTGAGAGAGAGTCTTCCTTCTCTCTAGGTTTAGAGATCCGCCGCCGGATTCCTTCTCGAGACAAGAAGGAAGTGTCTCTACACTGGAGAGGACAACGCGTGACTCCTCGATTTTTGGAAGTTTCTTCAACTTCCATGAGGTAGGATATTTTCCTACTTGGTTTACTTTTTAGCCTAAAGGCTTTATAATGGTAGGGTTGCTTAGGAGGCCATGAGAGCTGCGTGTGAATTGGGGTTCCGAGCTGGGGACTAAGGGGTATGGATTCATGACCGCTGCACCCACTATGGAAGTTAGAGTTTTAATTAGAAACCAAAGCCAGGTATCATGGTTGTTTGATGTGATGATAAGGATTGAACCAAATGGTTCATGTTTGTGAAGGGGCCGAGGGCCTGCTGGAATGGTCCCCTTAAGTTGAGACCTGTCAGGTGTTATGGCCGTTGAATAACATGCTAAGTTTGGAAATGTGATATTGATGCATGCTTTTGATGTATTAACATGATATGCATGGAGTGTAGATTATATGTATAAATTATAATTATCCATATCGAAATGTTTCATGTAGTGTTCATTCATGCATGTAATATGAGGAAAATGCATTGACATCATGCATTTCATATGCACGTCATATCGCCGCCGCCCGTGTGGGTGCAGGTAAGGTTTATTTACTGTCGAGTGGGTCGCGGAGCTCAGAAAATGGGACAAAGTCCAAGGTAGAGATTCACGAGTGTGTAAAATGGATCAAAATGATAAATTACATAAGCCATGGAGCAAGTTGGGTAGATCCCCAGTGGTGAAAGTCCTGCACGTGTTGTCTAATACGTGGGACATGAATTACCGACGATGCAAGTTCGTGAAAATGTTGAAAAAGGCGTAAGGTCCATTTGTAAAACCCGAAACTGCGTCTACAAAATAGCGCGAGTTAATCAAAATCAGTTTTTGATAAATAAAATCGAGGTGTCCACTTGTTTAGTCATGGTGTGACGTTTACCACGCTGCATTCAAGTGTGAGGAGCCTGGGCTTGGGATCGGTCATAAGCATGAGGGGTTGCATCTCATGCATGTTGTGGTGACATTTCATATGTATAATAATTGTATGGAATGATTGATTACTTATATATGCCATTGCATATAATAGCGGAGTAACCCTTGTAGGAGAACTTTCACCGGGGCTTTGCTCACCTCGCCGTGGGACCCCCTTCGTGCACACAGAGACATCCAGTGAGACGGCACTAAAGAGAGGTAGTTTTTGAGAAGAAAAGCCGAAATGTGGCTTTTTAAGTAAATATTTTGTAAATATGTATAAAAGCTTTTTGTAGAACAAAACATGAAACTATAAAATATAGTTGAGATATTTGTTTAATGAGTATGGATGTACGGGTCCCATGTTATTTTACTGTGTATGCCTCGTGGATACGAGATGTATAGAATTTCCGCAGTTGATCGGTAGTCAACTGACACCCTGGATTCGTGGGCGCCACAAACCCGGGTCCAAGCACGCCCAATATATTCAATATATCCAAGAGATCAAATCACATGAGTAATACGCCACTGGGGCCCACAACGATACCGGCAATGCATACTAACTATGAATTCAACTATATACCCAATAGTTACAAGAGTTCAAACGCGACTTTTATATAAATATATATTGTACCAGAAAATTTTAATACATGTAGATATCGCTCAAGCCAAAGCCACAATCCCGGCTTTTCTTCTAATCCACTGGCCTCTAGATGAGCCGTCTCTCCTCGCACGCTCCCCGTACCAAAAGGGGGATCCCACGACGGGTGAGCTAAAGCTCAAGAGAGAATCGCCTAAGTGGGCCACTCACCACCCAAGTGCGCTAAGTAAATGTTCCGTACCAAACAAACATTCAAGCAAATGCATGATCCTACTTGAATGTCTACATGACCAACTCGCATCCCGAGTCCTCACCGATTTCCTCTCACACTCGCCTAAGCCTCGTGATGAGAATTCATACATTTTATTAGTGGGCAACTCTCCGATGAATATATATCAATCGGGCCGCTTCGACAATTGATATATATTAATTGTTCTTCAGGGATCACCTGATGAATATATCAACTCGCGCCCGACGCTGGGATATATTATTTAGTTTGTGGACTACCCCTCCGATGAATAAATATCAACTGGCCGCCCGAATGCTGATATATTATTTAGTTTGTGGACTTACCCTCCGATGAATAAATATCAACTCCAAGCCGCCCGACGTCGATATATTATTTAGTTTTGGACTACTCCTCCGATCATTTAATATTTTAGACTACCCGAACCACTTTCCTTCAGATCATCTCATGCACTAACTCCTATCATCCTAGGATGTTCCAAAGGCATATGGAATGCATGTATGCCAGTTCCACTACTTACTCACATGCAAATATATAAATATGAATATACTGCATAAAAATTAAATCACACAAACATGTTATGTAATTATCATTTCACATCAAAATTAGCTCTCGGGGCTAATGTTTCAAAATGTACAATTCGGGATTCGAATTACTTAACCAAACACATAATTTCAATTTAAAATATATTCTTAGAAAGACTATTTCAGAATGCTGAAACCCTGCTAATATTCCCGAAAATCAAATCAACTGGCTCACCCAGGAACCCGGCAATCCACGCTCATTCCGCCCAATCCATACCAAAACACATCGACATTTATGGCCCATTTCACAACCCCGGACTGCTTAACAATCCCGAAACCCGGGCCAGCGGGTCAGTCTACTGCGTGCCACTCATTCAATCTCTGCTTTCACTTTTGGAATCGAATTTCTTACCCATTACCTACCATAAACACCAAAGCATAATT
This sequence comes from Tetrastigma voinierianum, assembly GCA_016808115.1. NCBI lineage: Eukaryota > Viridiplantae > Streptophyta > Magnoliopsida > Vitales > Vitaceae > Tetrastigma > Tetrastigma voinierianum. The sequence goes on from JAEQBH010001751.1 coordinate 119,154, forward strand.
TATTGAATAAATTATCACAAAAGACCCATAACAGTCCTGTAATAAAGGTCTAGATTGCCCAAATCGGCTCCCCAAAAATTCTTAACACTTCGGTCCCATGTTTTGGGTATATCGATCAAGCGGCCCATTCCCGCCTTTATCATCTCAAGCATGCATTTTAATACCAAATTCCACAAACAGCCCACTTCGCCCGGGCGCCACGCCAACCCAAAAATCCCCAAGAAAATTCCCACAATTCGTCCCCCATGTTTTTGGACCGATCTAACACCTCTCACGGCCTCAAACTAACCGAACATCGAAAAACCCTTAAAAATGGGGAATAAAACACAAGTAGGAGAAAACTCACCTCTGGGAGTTGTCAAAAAACTCCGCAAAACCCGTGGTCCACGCGCAGCTTGCCCGCGCAGAACGCTTTCCCTTCTCGCTCTCGTCGAAACCAAATCCAGCCCCATCGCAGAGTTTTCAGAGAGAATAAGACCTCTCTAGAAAACACGGGGCCACCGCAGATTCCACCGAAAATGAGCTCCCATCGCTTCTTTTGGCCTAATGTAGAAGAAGGAGAACTATTCCCTCATTATGTCATTTAGTAAATCTAAGATTTAGTTAATGACCTTTATGTCCTTTCTTTCTCGTGATTTTCAAGACCGCCGCCCATTTTTCATCATCTCTACTACATTATTTATGGCACATGAGTACATGTTAGTATGTGGGCGTCGGAACCATTTACCCACCGAACGCGATGCCGGGTGCCGACCTAACGCGAAATCGCTTGGCTTTGCGCGTTACCAGATTTCGCAGATGATTCAACGCAGTGCAATCTGCTGTCATCCGAGATCTAGAGAATTAATTACGATTTAACCGTATCACAATTTCAGATTAAATTAGCGATTTTGTGTTCTTGTTCCATAAATACCTGGAATTTCTGCCTTACAAGATATCTATATATAGATTTATATATATAGATATATACATATTTATATATATAGATAATTATATATATATATATATATATATATATATATATATATATATATATAGTATATATATATATATATATATATATATATATATATATATCAGAAACTCCGAGAAATTTTACCTTCGAATAAGGGCAAAATCGTAAATTTGATTACAAAAGTGTAATTACTAAAAACTGTACCACCCCCTTCAGATCTCTGACGACAAAACGGATTGTACCGTTGAATCGCCTCGCCGAAATCTGGGGCTTAGCACGCAAACTTCGTAATTTTCTCGAGACAGCTCCGAGTCGACATCGCTTCAGGCATCACAATGTGTGTCAGAATCGGTTGGCGACGAAAAGCCACATATAACATGTACTCATGTACCATAAGTGGTATGAGTAGAGAAATGATGAAAATGAACGGCCGAGGTAGTGCCGAATATCAAATCTGAGAAACGAGGGACATAATGGGTATTATATAAATTGATTTTAAGTGACTAGAAGACAAAATAGCCAATAGTCTTCTTCTCCACTTAAACACCAAGAGCAAAAACGTGAAGGGCATTATTTGGTGATGCACTGGGCTTCAATGGCAATTTTGGGAGTGAGAAGGTCCTCCTTCTCTCTGTGTTATCTCGCACCCACCGTGGGATTTCGACTGAGCAGTGAAACGTTTTACGCGGAGCAAAGCTACGCGTGACCCCGGGGTTTGCAGTTTTTGACAACTCCAAGAGTAGGATTTTCTCCTCACTTGCGTTTATTCCCATTTTAAGGCTTTTGATGTTTCGTTGGTTTGAGGCCGCGAAAGTCGGGCTTGATCGGTCCCAAAACATGGGACTAATTGTTAGAATTTCTTATATTTCTCTCACCATCCGTGACTGCCTCAGAAATTAGGGTTGTTGGGTGTCTTAAATTCCAGAATTTTTTGCTTTAAATCATGTATTTCAGATGGAAAAAGGCCTGGGAATTCTGGCAGCTGAGGATCGGTCCCAAACATGGGACCGAATTGTGGAATTTTTTGCAGACTTTAAGCCGGTCTCGTGATGTACCCGTAAACTGCTAGGGCTGTTGTGCTAGAATTGTGTATTAAATTTATGTTGCATGCATGAGACCTGAATAGCCATGAACCTGGCTTTCAAAATTGGAATCGGAGTGGGATGAGTGGGTTGCCCGTGACACCCCACTTCCCTTGTTTTGACCGACTGGGGTGTTTTGTGACAATTTATTGAATAAATTATGCTTTGGTGATTAGGAGACCTGAATCGTGGCGGAAATCTGCCTCCACCAAGAGTGAACCCAAAGTGTGGGCTGCTCCGGTGGACAATGACTTTATTCGTTTTGGGATCGTGAAACAGCCTGCCGCATAAAGGGCCGAAATTGTCCATAATGGTATGAAATTGTAAGAAAATGAGTGACTTGATTTGGTGTGGTGTGAAATCAATAGGTTAATGCTTAATTTTGTGACATTGATAGGTCACAAATTATAATGAATATAATTTGTGTATGTATAGGCCATTGGGAATAAAAAAATTAGATTTGCTCAATTATATGGAATATAATCAAGTAAGCGCCAGGCCATTGGAGATGAAATTATGATTTGCTCCGCGAGCTAATTTGGCGTATGGCCGAGCATTGTTGAATTACATGCGTGTAATTGTAGTCGATTGAAAATATGCATATTGTCATATTGTGTAAATGGTTTTGAAAATGGCATAATGCATTTTCATATGCACTGGGTAACCTAGAGTTAGGTGTGAGTGCATGACAAGGTATTTTATAAAAACGGATATGGTTGCGAAAGGAATTTCAAAGGATGATATTCCGTGAGAATCGGGCGAGATTTCGCCAACAGATCATTTCTCGTGATGAGGACCATGACTGCTTTCCGAAAGTCACCAACCAATTCACCCCGGAGGGTAGTCCATTATTTTACCGAAGATTTTCGGTAGTGACAAGAACAACGGGTTTTGTTTTGAAAATGATTATTTTCTCATACACGCTTAGCAAGTGTGATAGGGCTTCCGCGGAGGACTCGTGACACGGGATGACATGTAGACATTCAAGTAGGATCATGTATTTACTTGAGTGTGTGTTTACTTAGGAGCACAGATCGCACTTAGGTGGTGAGTGCAGCCCACTTAGGCGATTCTACTGAGCTTTAGCTCACCCCGTCGTAGACCCCTTATTTCAGTGGGCGTAGAGTCGAGGAGACAAATTTCTCATTTTGAGGTTGGGATTTTGAATAGCTTCTGCCAGGCTTGATGGTTTCAGACATAACATGTATTAGAATTGTAGATTTTAATATATGTTTGTATAAAACAAAAGTGTTATCAAGTATTGAATTATCGAGATAATTGAAGAATAGTTATGATAATTGGATCTTATGAGTATCGGGTTTATGAGCTCAAGAGGCAATTTTACTCATGCTGGGATTATATTGCATATATTGATTGTTTGTGACAGGATATGCGTGTTATTTACAAGAATTGTATTTGGTGAGCTCCCGGTACAAAGGGAGACTCGCCCGATTTTCTCTCGAAGTGGCGTCTGCAACCCGACATCCACTAGACTTCATGCTGATTCGCAGTCAACTTTAATTCCTCGGGAAATTTGGGGGTATATATAGATATATACATTATATATATATAGATAATTATATATATATATATATATATATATATATATATATATATATATATATAGTTATCTATATATATAGATATGTATATATCTATATATATAAATACCTATATATATAGAATATGCCATGTTATTGTTATATATATATATATATATAGATAACTATATATATATATATATATATATATAAATCTATATAGATTTATAGATATATACATATCTATATATATAGATATCTATATATCTATATATTTTTATATAAATATCTATATATCTAGTATAGATTTATATAGATATATAAATTCATATATATATATATATATATATATATATATATATATATATAGATGTATATAGATATATTTTATATAGATATATACATATCTATATATATAGATATAGTATATATATATATATATATATAGATATGTATATATTCTATATGTATATATCTATATACATCTATATATATAGATATGTATATACATCTATATATATAGATTTATATATATATAGATATCTATATATATATATAGATATCTATATATATAAATCTTATATATATATATATATACATATCTATATAGATATATAGATATCTATATATATATAGATTTATATATCTATGAGTATATATCTATATCTATTTATATATAGATATCTATATATATATATATATTTTTATATATAGATATCTATATATCTATATAGATATGTATATATCAATATATATATATATAGTCTAAAACCGATTGAATAAATTCAAAACTTCTTATCCATAATAGAAGATGGATAAGGAAATGTCTTTAAATTAATTTTGAGCTAAGAAAAGAAAATCCTAATAAGATCATATTCCCGCAAGGTCTTCTAATTTATTTAGAAATTAGAACCTTCCGTAAGATCAAATGTCTACCAAACTTAAATTTTAGAAGAAGCAGACTATTCATCTACTATTCCGCATTTAAAATATATAATTACCTTATAAAAATTCAAGCAAAAGATTTAAAGATAAAAATTTAACCAAAAACCCCCTGAGAATAAACAAAATAAAAAACATCATAAAAAAGAGGTTAGATGTTTCAAATGTGGTCAAAAGGGTCATATAGCCCCTAATTGTAAAAACAAGGTAAGTGTTTTATCAGATAAAGAAGAAGATTATTATTCTGAGAATAATACTATCTGAAACCGATAACTTCAACAAATTCCGAAATGAAAAAGAAATTGAAAATAGAAAATTGCTTATGTCATCAAATATGTTAACAAATGATCAAGAATTACTTGAAATGATTGATCGATAGAAGACAAAGAGACTAAAGCAAAATATATAAGAAAGGTTTAACAAAATTCAAAACCAAAGTTTCCAAAATAAATCTATCAAATTCTATCAAATGAAAGATATGCTCAATATTATAAAATGTGAACTCGCAACTTTGCAAGATTTGGCAGAAGAAGTAAACAAATAAAAATTCAAATAAAATGAATTAAAAAAATCAGACAAAACCTAGGAGAAGAATAACCAACTTAGAAATCCAAAAAGAAGATTTAATGTAAGAAACAAATGAAGAAGTTGAAACTTTTGTACATAGTATGACTATAGTACAAAAACAAGAGATGGTATATTAAAGATAACTTTGAGAATCAATCCCGATTACAAAGAAGTTTTTATAGCTTTAATTGATTCAGAGCCGATTTAAATTGTATACGTGAAGGATTAATCCCTACTCGTATATTTTGCAAAAACATCTCAAAGATTATCAATCGCTAGTACGATCCTTGAAGGTTCAATACAAAATACCAAGGTCATATTTGCAAAATGGTATTTGTATTAAAACTTCATTCTTACTAGTCAAAATATAATACTAAATTGTTTTAGGAACTCCTTTCCTAACACAACTTTATCCTTTTCAAATTGATAATAAAGGATTAAAAAAACTAAATATAATGACAAGAAATTCTTTGAATTTATAAGAGGTATCGGTTGTGACGCCCCAAAACCTCGTGGGGTCCGTTGACTACCCGTCAACCCACCTAATACAAGTGGATGCCAAGTTACCCGACGCCACTTTCAGAAAATCTAGTAGCCCCTTTGTACGGGGAGCTCTACCCAAATACAATTCTTGTAAATACCTGTCCCAAACAATCCAATATATACAATATATCCAATACGGCCACTTGGGCCCATAACTAATACTCATTAAAACACATATCACAACTATTCTCCAGTTATCTCCCCAATAATTATATATGGTTGATTACATCTTTGTTTTATACAAACATATATTAAAAATCTACAATTCTAATACATGTTATGTCCAAAAGAACCGTCAAGCCACAAACCGGCTTCTTCAAAATCAACCTCAAAATGAGCTGTCTCCTCGAGCGCTCCTCAGACCGAATAAATGTATCCTGACGACCCGGTGAGCTAAAGCCTCTCGCAGGAGAATCGCCCTAAGTGGGCCTACTTCACCACATAAGCAGAAAAATGCTCCAAAGTAAACACACACTCAAGTAAATACATGATCCTACTTGAATGTCTACATGATCACCCCATGTCACGAGTCCTCACCGACTCACTCACACTTGCCTAAGCCACGTATGAGAAAATAATCATTTTCAAAACAAAACTTTGTTCTTGAAAATATACTACCGAAATATCTCTGAAAAACATGGACTACCCTCCTCGAGGTGAATTGGTCAGGAGTTTCTTCCGAAATGCAACCATGGTCCTCATCCGAAATGATCCAAGGGCCCATCTCCTAACCCACTCCTCCTAATATCATCCTTTGAAATTCCTTTCGCGAACCATATCCGCTTTATGCAATGCCTGTCATGCACTCACACCTAACTCTAGGTTACCCAGTGCATATGAAAATGCATTATGCCATTTTCAAAATCATTTACACAATATGTCAACATGCATATTTTCAATCAACTACAATTACACGCATGTAATTCCAACACATCAAGCATCACCCAATTTAGCTCAATTGAGCAATTAATAATTTCATCTCCAATGGCCTATGCTCACAATTATATTCCATATAATTGAGCAAATCACAATTTTTATTCCCAATGGCCTATACATACACAATTATATTCCATATAATTGTGGCCTCATGTTAATCCTCATTAAGCATTAACCTATGGATTTCTACACCACACCAAATCAAGTCACTCATTTCATACAATTTCATACCAAAACACATGGACAATTTCACCATATTTATCACAAACTCCGGATCGTGCTTAATGTACCCCGAACAGAGTAAGGGTCGCCCACGGGCAAATTTCACATCTTCCTACATCTGCCTCTTGATGGAACCGATTTCCATTCCCACCCGGTCTCCTACTCACCAAAATAGAATTTATCTAATAAATTCCAACACAAATGTTTCCCTACGTGATCAAGGTTCACTACATTCAAAGAGTTCCAAATTTCTACAATTTCATTCCCATGTTTTGGGACCGATCCAGCGGCCCAATCCCGGCCTTTTTCCATATCAAGCATGCATTTTAATACCAAATTTCCACACAAACAGCACCCAATCCTCGACAAATAATGTCTAAAAAATCTCAAATAAATTCAAATAATCTTGCCCCAAGCTTGGGGATCGACCAACCCGGGCCTCACGGCCTCAAACCAACCGAAACATGGAAAACCCTTAAAATGGGAATAAAACGCCAAGTAGTGAAAATCCCTACTCTTGGAGTTGTCAAAAACTCGCAAATCCGGGGTCCACGCGCGGTTCCGGGCCGCGAGAAACGCCTTCCCTTTCGCTCCGTCGACCGCCGACTCTGGCCGGATCTCCTGTGAATTTAGAGAGAAGGAGGTCCTTCTCTCTAAAAAATCAAAACTCCATTTCTGCTCCTCTTCCCAGCTGCTGCCCGTGTTTTGCTAACTCATCGTATCTTTAAATTGAAGAAGCACTATTCTCTCAAAATTACAAGCTTTGGGTTCCTCCTTTAATCCACTAATTTCTTCTTTTAATAGATTTGATATTCTGCACTACTCGGCCGTCCATTTTCATCATTTATCTACTCATACCAATTTTATGGTACATGAGTACTTGTTATATGGCGCCTTTCACGCATCGAAACGATTTACGGCACCCGAAATGCGATGCCTCGAAAAACGTGTCGACTCCGACTGTTTCAGAAAATTACGAAATTTTACATGTTAACTAGATTTCGCGAGACGATTCCAACGGTACAATCCGTTTCGTCATCCGAGATCTAGAGAATAAATTACGGATTTTTAATCGTAGTTACAATTTTGTAATCAAAATTACGATTTTGCCCTTATTCCAGAAATTGGAATTTCTGCCCTACATTCTCCCCTTCCTTAAAAGGAATTTCTGGCCCCGAAATTCTAAGCACATACACATCCAACCATGTGCATAGGTAACCTTACCTAACTCCAAGACCATGTCGGGTATGATGACCCGGCTAAGGTCTCCATTACTGATAACCCGATGGTTGTCATCTCATCCATGTGAAGCCTGACAATCAACAACCAACATGTCTACCACCCTAAGGTCCACCACGCTTCCGCTGCGCAACTCTGACCTCTAGAAAAAGTCAAATCTCTCCCTACATTCTAGGGAAAAAATTTTCCATCATATTACGGCTTTTCTAAAGGCCTCAACCTCTATGCCAAGCTGTGAAGCTTGTATCAGGACTAAACCTATCACACAAGATGCATTAATGAATGAACATGATGCATCCAATTTAAACACTACGCTAGTCAACAATTGCGAGTAGAGACATACCCCAGATATCCGACTAATCTGAACGCCGCCCTCGTACTCATGAGATCTCGTCGACAATCTCGCCTCATGTCCAAGCCGGCGCAATGGTAACACGTCGCCCGCCCGTACTCAATCTCGAACTCTCGACCTGCAAATCCTGTGGTCGACCTCGACCTACGCTCTGACCCTGGCCTATGTGGCCCGTCCGCGAAGTACTAAGTGCTGGTGTGGCATCCTCGTGACCGACATCGATCCTCCGACCTTTACTGTGGCTCGAGAAACCAATCAGAGCCGCCCCCGTCCCACACCGACGGACTCCACCAATCCCAAACATCGGATCCCCGTCTCCGGGGGCAATCCTCCTCATATGTCCGGCCGCCGCACGGTAGCATACCATCCGCCCATCCCTGAACGCAACCTCACTGCCCGCATCGATGATCGACCGGCGTCCCATAACCTGGGATTCCTCGCTCCGTGACAATCCCGTCGAAAGTGTCTAGGCCGACGTAAATAACACATCATCTCGGCCCGCCTGACTTAACCACCCATCCTGACCTTGGTCCCCGATGACCGGCCCGCCCTTCGAATATCCTGCGAAACAAGTGGGTCTTCGCTTCTTTCTGATGGAAGAAGATGGGCCCTCCTCTAAGACTAACACCCATATTCGACGCTTCTCATGTCATCCACTCCCTCCATCTCCGCATAGTGAGGCTGATGTACGTCTGGGGTTACTTGAAGATCGCCTACCCGCCTCGCCTCACTATTGCACATGCCTGGTAAGGAGAAGGTAACCCGGCGATCCCTACACCCCGCAAAGGCCTGGCCGATCAAAAGCCGACGGCCTGTCAATTGTCGACCAGACCGCATCGCCGTGGACGACCCTACGGCTCTAGTTCTACCCGCCATCTACATAATAAATCAACATATACCAATAAATAATATAGTATCTCCAAGGCATAAACACAAATTTCTTCGAGATTAATAATTCCACACATAGCTCGTTGTATACACAACCAATTTTGCATTTAAAATATCGTTTTCAAATAAAATTTTATTTTCAAAATTTTATTTTTTGAAAATTTTATTTTTTCGAAAATTTTGTATCAAATTATTTTATTTTATTTTAATTTAATTTAATTTAATAATTATTTTTTTTTTTGGAAAATTTATTTTACAATGAATGTGTTCATTTTGTGACTCAGACAACATCGAGTCGAACCGGTCCAAAATCCCCCAGCTCTGGAGTGCATAAAATCCCACCTGCCTAGCCTGCCTACCACAGACACTGGGATAAGACAAAGGCCCAACGGCGCCCCTCAAGGCTGCCATGGCCAGCTGGCAAGGCCAAGGCCTGGCCAGGGTCAGACGGCCTACCGCCTAAATGGGCCGCGCCTCAAGCACGCTACCACGCTGGCACACAAGGCTCGGGGTCACCGTCGCGTGCTCGAGCACCACACACCAAGCAGATCTGTCTCACACATTTCACAGACATCGCGCACGCCTGGCAGACCCCAAAGACGCGACGCTTTCGCACTGCCGCCTTCGCCAAAGACGCCATACCAACGCCCAAATTTCCTAATTAAACGGGCGTAGAGCCTATTTTAGGGTCTCCATCAAATTTTTTTTTTTTTCAAATTAATCGGAAAATACCAAAAATATATTTATTTATTTTCTTCATTTTTCCAAAGACACCAATAAATTTATTAAAATTTATTTCATCTATATTATTATTATTTTTTTTTTCCAACAACCCAAATAAATTGCTTAAATTTATTTTACTTATTTTCTTGTTCCAGTTTATACATTGTAAACTCCAAGGGTTGTTTTCCAACATGCCTATGTGCTATCTACTTAAGCACACATACAACATGACATACACACCAAACAAATACATACAAACATCTACCTGATCCACATGATCACACACAAAACACACATGCCGTGTCCTAGTTTTGTTCCGTGCCTTTCCTAGGTAATCTCATACCTAAACCGAACATCGAACCACACCTAGCGGTGATGTTCTTATCTCTTAAAGATTATGGCCTAAGCTCCAAATCCTCCATCCATAGGCTTCCACCTACCTGTCTCCACATCAAACCACCTAGTATGATGGATACCCAAACCCGAGCTCCTAGGTATTCGTGATACCTAAGCCCCGATACCAAGCCGTGACGCCCCAAAAACCTCGGGTCCGTTGACTCACCACAACCCGCTGAATACAAGTGGATGTCGGGTTACCCCACGCCACTTCGTAAAAACTCCAGCAGCAGTCTCTAGGCTCGGAGTTTCATCAAATATAATTTCCTAAATACTGTTCAAACAACTAATATAGCAATATATCCGGTGACGGTGCCATCAGCTCATAATACCATTAAACACAGCATCGCCGGGCCCGCTCTTTCCAGCCATTCCCCACACACAGTTGATTGCACTTTTGCGCCTTATACAAACATAGCATGTAAGACAGTGCTCCAACGCAAGCCAGTTACGCCTTAGATAGCCTCGTTTTCCACCTCTCGGGCTGATTGTGGCCCGCGCGGCAACATTTAGTAGACCAAGCGCTCAATCGACCAACAAATGTTAATTCCTTTGCATGCGTCGATTTTTGATATCGTCACTCAGCCAATCGCCGACACACGCATATCGGTACGGTCCTTTTCGCAGCAGATCGGCGCTCATGCCGCCGCCTATGACTTCTGTTCGCCAGCTCGGTCGACCCGGCTCTTCGCGTCGGCGTTACTTATGCGGAGTCAAGCAGAGATGGTGAAATAGTAGGCCACGTCGGCAGCCTGGCTATCTCTTCGCAGGTTCGTAGCTTCTCACCGAAACACCACCTACTGCATTGTCGAGTGAAATCTAAGTTCGATCTCTCCCCTTCACTGTAGGTCGCGAGCCGTTCCTTCATCTGCCCGTACTGACCGCATACGCTCCCCGGGCAAAATATGCAGTCCCCCCTCATGCAGTACGCTCCCGTGCAAAGCAATTTTCCTACGCCACAACATGACTTGCTCTCGTATATCAACTGTTCATCCGGTGATGAGCCTTCAACTTCGACATGTTCACATTCAAAGTTCATCGCGAGTAGAGTTCCCGCATCGGCCTGTCATTCTCATTCTTCATTCTCGTGGTAACTGGTTTAGTAACGCAAAGCCTTTCTGTTAAACTTCTACTATTTCACTTATAGTTCATTCTGCTTAGTAGTTACTTAATCCCAACAGGCGATCTGAGCTGCATAGTGGCACACAGCTCAGGAGACTCGGCACCTGAACAGATCCCACGCAGATAGCAGACGCAAACACTACCACCCCACAAAGGTCCGTCGATCAAATGCCTACATCGTCGACCAGCCTGGGTGGTGCCTTGTAGAGTGTCGAGGTGTCAGCAGAGGCTACTATTGCACAAGCTCGCATAGTAGGTAGTCAGGGAGATCCTAGTAACCCCCAGAGGTTTAGGACACATCATCCTCTGACATTCACAGTGGAGAGATCCGGCGGTGGCCGACTCATTGGTTCATGCAGATCGAGAAAGTGTTGGGAAAGGTGGAAATTACTCGACACGACCAGATTAGGCTAGCTGCGCTCTCTCTCTAACTAGAGAATGAGGCCCAAATAGGTGGAATGGGCAAGGACCTCTAGAGACCTTAGAGGAGCCGCTAGACGAGTTCTCCTCAGTGAACAAAAAGAATGAGAATGATAGGTTTTCCAGGTTGCGAAAGTTAGAGATCTCGGGGACTCTACCTACGTTGGACCCGAGGACTGCGGACATGTCGAAGCTCGAGGTCATCCCGAGGATGGATTGGTTGATAGCTTGCTGTGGTCAAGCCATCGACAGGAGCGAGGATTACCGCCTACACGCGTGACTCGCACTTCCGTGGTACTGCGGAGATAAACATGACATTTTGCCCCGCATGCATAATACGAGTCCAATTGCCAGCATGCTAGGAGGTTGGCTCGTATGAGCCTTACCTTTTAGAGGACGAGGAGAGATCACCTTTAGATCTTCCTCCAAAGAGTAGCGCGTAGCAGGCGGATGTTTTTCCGCATGAGCCACTCCGGGACTACCTCCACGCAGGGATGTAGACTCGGTATTGAGTTACACTTCAGATTTCACCCATCTCTATGACTCCGCGATAGGATGGCACCGCCGAAGTTGCGTGAACTCGAGTCCAAATACGTGAGCCGGGCCAACAAGGTTCATTAGACCGAGCACTTCACCATGGGGCATTCCATTCTATTTCCGCGAAAAAGAAGCGATGCAAGACCCTTCGGGACAGGCATTGACTATCGACAAATAACAGGTTGGTTTATCAAGAATCTGCACTCCATTACCGAGAAATTGACGATTTGTTTGGTCGCTTGAGAGGAGCGCGAGTCTACTTCAAAATAGACCTTTCAAATCGGTTGCCATCAACCGAGGGTTGCGGGAGCATGCATATCCCTAAGATGGCAAGTAGACACGCATGGGCACTTTGAGTATTTTAATATATGTTTGTATAAAACAAAAGTGTAATCAACCATGTAATTATTGGGAGATAATTGGAGAATAGTTGTGATATGTGTTTTAATGAGTATTAGTTATGGGCCCAAGTGGCCGTATTGGATATATTGTATATATTGGATTGTTCGGGGGATGTGTATTTACAAGAATTGTATTTGCAGAGCTCTCACCAATGGTAGCGGAACTACCTCGAATGGGTATCTAAGCTCATGGTCCTGGTGTTCGAGCCTGTACACGAGGCGAAAGAAACCCCCGTGAGCTAGGGGATAGCCTCGTGAATTGACACCAACCCTCCGTCTGAAAGGGCCAGGTGAGGACCTCGCGGATATAAGGCGCCTTTATTGCGTAGGAGCCAGCCTCTCTCAAGATCTCGACCCAGGGGTGCACCACAGTTACGAAGCTCACAGCGCCCGTGCTCGGGACCCCGGGATCATGAGCTAGAGGCTGGGGGGTTCCCACTCACCAACCGGCTAGTAGCCTGGGCCTGGTAGCCGGGAACCACCGAATGGGCATTCCAAGCTCATGATCCCGTGCCCGAGCCCACGAGGCGAAAGAAACCCCGCGAGCCAGATAGCCTGTGAGTGAGAGATTGCACCCCTCGTCGGAGTGGGCCAGGGGGTGGGTCCTCACAGAAGTTAAAGAAATAAATCAAGTTCAAGATTTTATTTCTTTACTTCAGCAAAAACAAAAACATGTAAAATTTCTTCAGAAAGAAATACAATATAAGAAAACTGAAGAAAATTTACAAATTAACAAATTCAAATAAGAATAAAAATATCCAAAAACAAATAGAGCAAACCTTTGTTCTTCTATACCAAATGCATTTTGGAATAGAAAAATGCAAAGACATGGTTTCTTACCATATGAAAAAGATTTCCAAAAACAAATTCCTACAAAGCTGTGACTATTCAAATGAGTCCCGAACTCCTTTGAATATTGCAAAAAGAGATTAATGATCTCTTAAATAAAAACTTATAAGACCTAGTCATTCACCATGGAGAGTTAAAAAGTGCCTTTTATGTCCAAAAAGCTTCTGAATTAGAAAAAGGAACTCCAAGGTTAGTGATTAATTATAAACCACTGAATAAAGTCCTACAATGGATTAGGTATCCAATACCTAATAAAAAGGATTTAATTCAAAGGATTTATAATGCAACAATTTTCAAAATTTGATATGAAACTGGTTTCGCAAATTCAATTAAACTGTGAAGATAGATACAAAACTCCGCATTACCGTTCCATTTGGACATTATGAATGGAATGTGATGCCGTTTGTCTCAAAATGCCCCTTCGCACTTCAAAATATGATGAATGAAATATTCAATGAATACACTAGATTTTCTATTGTTTACATTGATGATGTTCTTATATTTTCAAATTCAATCGAGGAGCATTTAAATATTTAAAAATTTTTCAAAATTGTAAGAGATAATGGTTTAGTAATCTCTGCGAATAAAAAATTAAATTGTTTCAAACAAATATTAGGTTTTAGGATTTGATATTGTAAGACCCGAGAAATTCCAATTTCCTAACAAGGGCAAAATCGTAATTTTAATGAGCAAAATTGTAATTACGGTTAAAAATCCGTGAATTCAATTTCCCTTCTAGATCCTCGATGATGAAACTAATTGCACCGCTGAGAATCGGCCTCACTAAATATAAAGTTAGCACGTAAAATTTCGTAATTTTCGAGACACTTAAGTACGACATCGCCGAGGCATCGCTTCGTGCCGGGAAATCGGTTTTTGGATGTGACGAAGCTAAATATAACATGTACTCATGTACCATAAGTGGTATGGAGTAGATAAATGATGAAAATGGACGGCCGAGGTAGGTGTCGAATATCAACTGGTGTTATGGACATACATGTCATTTAGAGATTTGATTTTTAAGTCATAAAAGACAAAAGAGTAATAGTCTTTCATCTCTCCTCCTAAGACAAGCCAAAAACGTGAGAAGCCATTATTTTCTACTCCAAAAGAGGCTGCTTCGCTGAGAGAGTTTTTTAGAGATAGAGAGCGCTTCTCTAAGTTTGCACACAATCCGACCGTCAAGCACTGGGTGAGAAGGGAAACGATCTACGCGAACAAAGCACGCGTGGACTCCGGCTTTAGTGAGTTTCTTCAAACTCCTCGAGGTAGGATTTTCTTCCCTACTTCTGGGTTTTATTCCCATTTTTAGTGTTTTTCGAATGTTTGAGCTTCCATTTAAAGCTAATAGGGGCGGCTGATCGGTCCCAAAACATGGGACCAAATTAATACAATTTTTTTTAAAACCAAATGGAGCAGCCTGTAGCTGCTCCACGGCTGTGTGGGTATGAAAATGTTGATTTTGTGGTTTGAATTGTGTGTTGAATGGATTTGAGGCCGGGAATGGCCATGAGATGCGGGTTTATATATGAACCGATAAATTATTTGAGAACTAGAACAGAAAACCCTAGGGTTTTAATTGCTCCTGTGGAAGGGTGCCCCAAAAAAATGTATTTTTGGGAAAATCTGGGTTTGATTAAGTAATTCGAATCGAATTGCTTGTGTTTGGACATTAGCCCAAGTGAGCTAATTTTTGGTGCTTGAAATGATAATTTCATAACATTTTCAGGTGATTTAATTTTTAATTATGTGTAACATATTCATGTTTATATATTTGCATGTGGCTTGGGGACTGTATCGAACTCGCTTACATGCATTCCATACGCACTGAACATCCTAGGACCATAGGAGTTAGTGCATGAGACAAGTCTAGAGAAAATGGTTCTGAGGGTTGTCTAATAATGTAAAATGGCTCGAGGGTAGTCCTAATCTCAAATAATATATCAACCGCCGGGATGCCTCAGCAATATATATATATTCATCGGAGGGTAGTCCACGTGATAATTTATATATATCAATCGCCAGCTACTTCCAATTGATATATATACATCGGAGGGTTGTCCACTAATAAAATATTAATTCTCATACAAGGCTTAGGCGAAAGTGTGAGAGTCGGTGAGGACTCGGATCCGAGTTACCGCGTAGACTTTCAAGTAGGATCATGCATTTTCGAATGTTTGTTTAAATTGGAACATTGCACTGCACTTAGTTGGTGAGTAGCCCACTTAGGGCGATTTTCCTACTGAGCTTTAGCTCACCCCGTCGTGGGACCCCCTTATTTTACAGGTACCGGGAGCGTGCGAGGTGGGACGGCTCATCCTAGAGTCGAGTTTTGAAGAAAGCTAGATGTGGTTTTGATGGTTTTCCATATGTATTAGAACTCTCTATTTTGATATATGTTGTATAAGAGCCATTTACTACTCTTAGAACTATGGGACATGGTTGATATGGTTGATGGATATTGTTTTATGGGCCCAAGTGGCCGTTTTTATCCATGTTGTTATCCCTGGATTATTGACTCCGCTTGGGACAGTTTTATACGTGTCTTCAGATTTGGGCAGAGCTCCCGTACAAAGGAGACTCCTCGCCTCGATTTTCTAAAGTGGCGTCTGCAACCCGACCTCCACTTACATTCCGCGAGTTGACGGGTAGTCAACTAATTCCTCGGTTTTGGGGGCGTCGTATATTCATCAAGGCCAACAAAACCTATACAGAGCAATAGATTTTGCAAACAAATTTCCTGATGAATCAAAGATAAAACACAAGCATAAAGGTTCTTAGGAAGCCCTAACTATAGCTGAGTTTACCCAAATCTTAGATTTTAATCGTTTCTATTTCAAAGCGTTAAAGAAAACTTTACCTTGTCCGAGGAACATATCTGCAATAAACAAAGCCCAAATCCAGTGTTAAGAACTTCCTTGCTTAGTATCCTTCACCTGCAAGCCTTTCCTATTATAGAGACGCATGCCTCCAATATAGGATATGGTGATTTTAAAACAAGATTTTCAAAACAAAATTTCAATTGTTAGATTTCACTGTGTTCGAGCGGTCCACACTGAATTATTCAACTGTTAAAAGAAATTTTAGCCATAGTTTTATGCATTCAAAAATTTCAAAGGATGTTTTCAACAAAAATTTATTTTAAGAGTCGATTGCAAAAGAAAAGAAATATTGCAAAGATGTTCAAAACTTAGTTCAAAATGTGATTTTTGCCGCATGGCAAGCTATTTTATCTCGTTTTTGATTTTGAAATTGAATTTATCAGTAAAGGATCTTTCAAATGTTTTACCCGATTTCCTTTCACGAGAATTTACAGTGGAAATGAGCAGCAAAAGCCGTATCCAATCAAACCCACTTCAAAAGCCTCTTATGCAATGAAAAGGCCTCAAACTTCAAATCGTTTCGAAGTTTTAGGGAAAACCCTTAACCCTTCTTTTCAAACACCAACTCCAAAATTTGCATACCAAACAAAAGAACAAAAATTGTTACTTCAAATTTTAGAACCTGATCAGGCACGCTTCCGTGAGATCGAGGTCAAAAAGATTAAATGAAAAGCATTTCATTTCCCAACGAAATACTTAAAACCTCAGAATTCTACGACCATACTGTGAGATACGAGTCTGTTCAAATATCTCATGTCATGAACCCTGAGGGTAATGACTTTGCTTACTCAAAATGCAAAATTTTGAAAGTCATTAATGAAAAAGATTGGGGTCAAAATATTTTACCCACAAAGACTTTCTCTCGACATTTTGATCCTCAAACTTTGATTTTTATGACTACAAAATGCTTGGTACCATACTTTCAGACGTGCCAAAAACTCATTCTTGGTTTTTTAACTCGATGAAAAAGTTCAAAAAATCAAATTGGTTTCGTGAATGATGGCTTCTTATGGGAGCTAATCCAAATATTTTTCATTCCGAACACCAAAAATGATTTATTTAAATCAAACCAGGTTTTCCTCCCCGAAATAGCTATTCACTCTTTCTTTTGTTCTCAATTAAGAATCCTCGATTTTGTTGGGATTTAGTACCATCAATCCCATCCAAGCCCATTCCCTAAGTTTTTGGCTAGGAATTCAAAATCGTGGTGGGCCAGTTTTTCTAAAATCTCTGAAGCCCAAAGCTTTGATGCTGTCAAAAAATGGACTGAAGCCGAAAAGCCCAATTTGAAAAAGCCCTCTTCTTCAAAGGCCAAGGTACCTGTTTGGTCCCAACCTTTGTCAGGCCCAATAACAAGAAACTCATTTCCTTCAAATACGTACCATGTGGCCTATCTCAAACAAATCCAAGCGTAAGCGCACAGAGACGTTTTCAAAACTCGCCGACTCGCACTGCATCGAGGATGACACAAAGAAGCAAGACAACCTTCTTTCCAACAAAATGAAGACATGTGCTACGGCCTCCCCTTCACTCCCCTTGAGTAAGGATGATAAGGAGGATATCAACATCTTCAAAAGCCTTTGCCTCAGAGAATGTACAGGCTCAAAAATTCCAAGAAATCAATTCTGGATGCTTTCTTCCGACAGATGAACAGTTAATGGAAAATCGGGACCCACAAGTGGTGTGATAGCATCTTAGATCATTTCAAACGTTGACGTCGGCCCCCACTCTTCAAAAAGCAAAAGCTCCACTCTTGCGTAAGAAAACAAAATTGTCGACACAAAAGCGTGACTCTTCAAAAGCAAGAGACAAATGACTTTTCAAAAAAGTATGTGACCCTTCAAAAGTCACATGTGATCCACTGTGTGGACGTTCAAAGTTTTATTTCAATCCAAAAATTTCCTATATAAGGAGAAGGTCTCCTTAGCCAGGCAGATAAGTTTAGAGAGATAAGGAAGTTGCAGAGAGAAGCTCCAGAGTTCTTGTATCCAACTTTGCTTACTAAGCTTTCCCCGATCAAAGCTTGCATCAAAGTTTGTAAGTTTTCAAAGTTCAATAAATTTCAATTCAAATTTCACACGTTTTTTATTTGATTCAAAATTGCATAATCAAGCTTGCATGTTTGTTCAAATATATTCAACTTCAAATAGTATATCAAAGCCGAAACTCAAACCTCCTGAACCCACTAAGTGGTGCGTTTAAACAGAAACCCGTTGAGCCATAACGCCGCCGCATTTCCTTTGAAGAAATCAAATTCTATCACATTCGCCTCAAAATTTTAATATTTACTGCTCAAAAATATATATGTTCAAATTGTTTAAGGTCCCGTAGAGAATTGGTATCGTGAGCCGTTCGCAAAATTCTTTGATTAATTTTGTATTTGTATTCTTTCAAAATAATTGCGGATTCCTACGCTAGCGCTGTCACCCCAAGAGACCAAGGCTGGTCACCGTAAAGCCCAGGTGTGGTAGGTGGTCCGTGGTGGTCCCTCTAAATGTTAGAATCCTAAATTATCAGAAAGGATAGAAATGTCAAATTTCATCAAAAAATTTGTAGGTACTAGTTCAAATACTAGTTCATCCGTGATAAGATGAAACAATTAAGACAATACAAAGAAAACACCCAATAATTTCTGAAAACAAACTCTTCTGCTTCTATAGAAGATTGGGAATGATATCAAAAAATTGGAAATGCCAAACAAAATATTAAAGAACTATACAAAATAGGAACTTTGAATTCAAAAAAGATTATAGAATCAAAATTTCGAAATACTCATTCAATAGGTTCTCGAGATTAAATTATCAACTTCTAGATCTTAAGGATCTAGAACAAATTCAAAAGAAAATTCAAAATTCTACATAGGAGCTATCTGTAAAGCAAATAAACTCCTAAATCCAAAGTTAGGTTAGACAAACCTATATGTATATGTCTCGTGATGCAAGACACATACAAATTCCGTGATTCCCTTTTAGATTAATGGAACAAATATAGATCGCTGGACTCGGTGTATTTCAATTGCTATCCAAATCTGGGAGTTAGACGTATGAATGATAAGAGTACCATAAAGCCTTAACTCTAAACATTCAAACTCAAAATTATGACATGGATCCTAGGTCAAGAAATATACTTATAGTATACAGGTATACTACAAAGCAATGACTCGATATTAATCCAAATCGCTCATTCTCACCAAAAGATCAAACATTAATTTGGCAAGCAAATGAGAAAAATTCAATACCATAATTCCAAACCTATTCCATGGAATGTTTAACACAATCCTCCGAATGGAATTTCAACAACTCTTAGCTCCAAACCGATTGAACAACCAAAACTCTTATCCATAATAAGATGGAGCAAGAAATGTTCAAATTAATTTTGAGCCAAGAAAAAGAAAACTTAACAAGATATCATATTCTCGCAAGGCTCTAATTTTATTTAGAAATTAGAACTCCTTCCGTAGATCAAATGTTCGAACAAACTTAAATCTAGGAAGAAGTAGACTATTCATCTACTATTCCGCATTTTAAATATACAAGGATCGAACTAAACATTCTAAAACTCTCCAGATAGTTCCAACATTTTTCAAATGATGTCACCAAATGATGAGCCCTCTCAAATTTCAACATGATGACAAAGAGAAAAATGTTTGAAATAGACAAAGAATACTTGAGAAAAGAAGCAAAAATCAAGAACATAAAGAAAAAGCAATGGTTTTTCTCAAAATTATCTCAAGAAAATAAAAGAGAAATTTAGAGAACAATGGTATCAAACTATGGAAACAATGGAAATGAATATTCCAATGTTCAACATTGTGACGCCCAATCCCGGTGTCCGCTGACTACCCGCCAACCCGCTTAAATCCAATTTGTCTCACATCGTGAGGCACGTACATGTGTAAACTGCACTGACAGCCCGTATATCCATTCAACACAATTATATTTTATACAAAAATGATTTATTTACAATTGTATTTAATTACAATTTATACAAAACTGGGTTTCTTGCCCGTAATTTTACAAAGAACAAAAATTACAAGATAAGGCCATCTTGGTCGCTTTCTTCGCCCCTCGTAAGGGCCCCTAAGCTGCTCCATCCCTGCCTGCCTTCAGACCACATCCCACCCACTGCAGCAAAGCCCAAAGAGGGAATTTCCCTACTTGGATTACTCCCCACCTAAGTGCAATGCAATGGCACACAAACATATTACACATGCTAATATATCACTCATGCATATATTAACATAATTTAATCCATACATCATGTTATTCAGTTTATAATAATAACATAAACTTAGCTCACATGGGCTAAGACACTATCCGGCGGTTCGTCTTGGAACTGCCCACAACATCACACAAACATGTTATTTTTCTCATGGTAATAACATGACACCACGCAAATCAAGCAAAACACCCAAACAGCCGTGGATCAGTCTAAAACACTCTAAAGAGCTCTAACTCGGGTCCAAAGCTTTTTGAACTCAAACCACGGCCATCCAAAGCCTCAACAACCTCATCCATTACATAAATCTCTTTATAAAGAGTAAAGCAAGTAGGAGAAAACCTACCTTTTCTTGGAGTTTGTCGAAACTCCCGAAACTCGGTAACCACGTGTAGTCTCGCCATGGGGAGCAACTTTGCTCTTGTCTCGCTTCTGAGCCAATCTGGTCCGATAAATGGGAATTTTAGAGATAAGGTGAGCCTCTAAAACCTCTCTTCCTCACTCTCCCTTTCTGCTGGTCTCTCCCTCTCTCCTTCCCTCTCCCAAACCCGATTTGGAAGACTGGTCAAGAGGAAAGTCCTTCCATCGCCACATGTCCATTTCTACTGACACCTTGATTACCTCCCCTTATCCTTATCCATCTAACTTAGATTTCCCTCTAATGGCATGATGCCATGTGTCACAAGTGAGTCCCACTTGATCTCAAGTTTGACTGCATCTGCACTAGACACGTGGCGCCTCTCAGCCACCCAAAACGTGCCAAGTGTCATGCATCCCCTCCGTGCCCTCGAAACGTGAAATCTCGACCGCCTCAATTCGACGCAAATCTGACGTGGGCGCCAAGGATTTCGCGAGACGATTCCAACAATGAATTCCGTTTCGTCATCCGAGATCTAGAAAAATTCCGAATTTTCAACCGAAATTACCATTTTATCCTTCCTTAGAAAACATGGATTTTCCGGGGTCTCACACACATATTTTGATATTTATGCAGAGAACAATCAAATAAAATATCCCTTTTCTCAAATAAATATGTTCCAAAAAGAATGGAAGTCAAATACTGTGACGCCCCAAAACCCAACTGTTGACTACCCTCGTTGTCCGCACAGCTAAGTGGATGTCGGTTACGACACATCGAGAATGTGTAGAAAGCCTCTTGTAATGGGGAGCTCTTACCAACAGAATACCAAAGAATACCGCCTCTTAAACAACTAATATAGCACAATATATCCAATACGCCACTTGGGCCCATAACTAATACCACAAAACACATATCACAACTATTCTCCAATTATCTCCCAATAATTACATGGTTGATTACACTTTTGTTTTATACAAACATATATTAAAATCTACAATTCTAATACATGTTTTGTCCAAAAGAACCATCAAGCCACAAACCGACTTCTCTTCAAATGGATCGCCTTTTTCGAAGCGCCCTTGTACCGGAAGGTGCTGGGGTTCTTCACATCTGGTGAGCGGGAACAGAGACGCCTGCTGGCTAACACTGCCTGCGTGTAATGCCCAGTCAACACACACTCAGTAAATACGCGGGATCTCATTCTTGAATGCCCGCTACGGTCATCCTTTCATGTCACGAAGTTCTTCACTTCATCAACTCAAAGCCTAAGTCATGCATGAGAAAAGACCATTTCTCAAAACAACTCGCTGTTCTTGAAAATACACCAACAAATGTTCTAGAATACTAGACAGCTTCGAGGTGTGAATTAGCTGGCGAAGCCAAACAGCTATAGTTCACATTCGCGACCGTTGCCCATCTCCCAACTCCACTTTCCGAATATCACCCTTGAAAGTTTTTCGCACATAGTCTGCTTTTATAAAATATTTGTCATGCACTTCACATACTCTGGTCCTAGTTACCTAGCAGAGCAGAAATGTATTATGCCATTTTCGTGCTCATTTGAGAATAATATGACAATATGCATATTTTCAATCAACCACAATTACACACATGTAATTCCACACTTCAATCATCACCAATCTAACTCACTTGAGCAAATCATAATCATCACCAATGGCTTACAACACAATTTAATTCTATATAATTGCGTCATTTTGTTAACACCTCAAGCATTAACCTAATAATTCTTTGATCAACCAACTCTCCAAATTAATTCCTACACATACCAATCCATTCAATTCGCCACAAGTCAAATTCCAAACACATGGATGATTTTTATCCACCATACAACCCGATCGCATTTTAACAAATTCCGAAACCCGCTAGCTATCGTCCACTGGCAAATTTCCACGTCCAATCTCGGTTTCACTTTTTGAACCGACTTCTTTACCTATTACCGGGTCTCATAAACACCAAAGCATAATTTAGTGAATAAATTATCACAAAAAGGACCATAACAGTCCATAATGTTGTCTAGATTGCCCAAATCGGCTCCCAAAAATTCTAACACTTTGGCCCCATGTTTTATTCGACTGCTGCCCATTCCCGCCTTTATCATCTCACATGTATTTTAATGCCAAATTCCACACAAACAGCCCCTAACATTCGACATCACTACCTAACAAAAATCTCAAATAAATTCAATAATTCGGTCCCAAGTTTTGGATTCGATCAAACGGCCCTCACGGCCTCAAACCAAATCTAAACATGGAAAACCTAAAATGGGAATAACACGTTAAAGTAGGAGAAAAATCTACCTCAAGGAGTTTGAAGAAACTCCTGATCCCGAGTCCACGCGCAGCCCGCCCAAGGTAGAACTCCTTTTTCCTTCTCGCCCACACCGCCGACCAGCCGATCTCTCCGTTATTCTAGAGAGAAGCACTCTCTCTCTAAAAGCCTCAAACCCAAAGCTCACTGCATCAAAAATGGCCTTCCACGCTGCCTTGGTTCATTTAAGAAGACAAGTCACTATTTGTAGCCCAACAGGTACTGGAACTACCTCGAATGGGTACTCTAAGCTCATGGTCCTGTGTTCGAGCCCACGGAGGCGAAAGAAACCCCTATGAGCTAGGGGGATAGCCTGTGAGTGGGACCACCCCTTGTCGGAGTGGGCCAGGGGGTGAGGACATCTATATATATATATATATAAATATCTATATAGATATATCTATATACATCTATATATATAGATATGTATATACATATATATCTATAGATATATAAATATGTATATATCTATATATATAAATCTATATATAGATATCTATATATATAAATCTATATATATAGATGTATATAGATATATCTATATAGATGTATATATATATATATATATATATATATATATATATATATATATATATATATATATATATATATATATATATATGTATACATCTATATAGATATATCTATATACATCTATATATTAAGATATGTATATACATCTATATATATAGATATATAGATTTTATATATCTATATATATATATATAGATATGTATATATATATATATATATAGATATGTATATATAGATATATACATATTTATATATATAGATAACTATAGATAATTATATAGATTTATATATATATAGTTATTTATATATATAATTATATGTATATAAGTCTATATATATAAATCTATATATAGATATTTATATATATAGATATATAGATTATAGATGTATATAGATTTATATATATATATATATATATATATATATATATATATATATATGTATATATATATATATATAGATATGTATATATAGATATGTATATATAGATATATACATATTTATATATATAGATAACTATAGATAACTATATAAAGCTATCTATATATATAATTATGTATATATCTATATATATAAATCTATATATAGATATTTATATATATAGATGTATATAGATTATAGATGTATATAGATTTATATATATATATATATATATATATATAGATATCTATATATATATATATATATATATATATATATATATATATATTGTAAGACCCGAGAAATTCCAATTTCTGGAATAAGGGCAAAAACGTAATTTTGATTATAAAATTTTATTTACGGTTAAAAAATCGTACTAATTTTCTAGATTCCTGATGACGCAAATCCGATTGTACCGCTGGAATCGCCTCGAGAAATCTAGTTAGCACGTACCCTCGCAATTTGCTGGAGACACGGAGCTCGCACGCCGAGGCATCACACATTGGTGCCGCAAATCGACGATGCGATTTAAAGGCACAAATAGCAAGTACTCATGTACCATAAGTGGTAAGGAGTAGAGAAACGATGAAATGGACGGCCGAGGTAGTGTCGAATATCGTTATCCGTAGTTATGACATACCAAAGCCATTTTGAAAAGTTTTTAAGTCACTAGAGACAAAACCGCTACAAAGGTTTCTTCTCCAATAAGAAAGGTAGGCAAAAACGTGAGAACCAGATTTTTGGTCCGTAGCTTCATTTTTTTGAGAGATTTCTTTAGAGAGAGAAACTTCTCTCTAAAATACTTATTAATCCGACCGTGGCGACTGAGCAAGAAGGGAAAACGCTCTACGGGAGCAGCTACGTCAGACTCGGTTTGCGTAGTTTTTTGACAACTCCAAGAGGTAGGATTTTCTCCTACTTGCGTTTTATTCCCATTTTTAAGGGTTTTTCGATGTTTCTGCTAGTTTGAGGCCGCAGGCTTGATCGGTCCCAAACTCAAATCGAATTGTTAGAATTTTTGAGATTTGTGGAGACGGCCGTGATCGCCGTAATTTTAGGGGCGGTTCGGGCCTTAATTCCTGCACTTTTGCTTTAAATCATGTAAGCCATGAATAAATGCCGAATGGAAGAGCCGACGGCCCCAAACATTGGACCGAATTATGGAGATTAAGGTCCGTGACAAATTAGAACCGTTGTGGGTCGGACTGTGTGGAATTTATGCATTAAATTCTATGTCGTATGTATGAGACCGGAATATTATGGAAATCGGTCAAAATCGAACTGATGTAGGATGGGTGGGCTGCCCGTGAACAACCCACTTCCCTCGCTGGGGATCGACTGGCAGCCTTGTGATACTTATTGAATAAATTATGCTTTGGTGATTAGGAGACCTAATTGGGACGGGAAATCGGTCTTCCATCAAGAGGAACCGATAGAAGTGGCTGCCCGTGACGCCCCACTTGCTCCGCTTTTGGGACTCGTAAAATAGTCCCGGGTTTGTGTGAAATGGAGGAATTGTCCATGTGTTGTGTGCTTGAAATTGTATGAAACTAATGGCTTGATATGTGGAACTAGATAGGTTAAGACATTATTTTAATGTGTTAGTTCAATGACACAATTACATGGAATTAAATTGTGTTATAAGCCATTGGAAATGATTATGAGTTGCTCAAGTGAGCTACATTGGGTGATGCTTGATGTGTTGGAATTACATGCGTGTAATTGTAGTTGATTGAAAATATGCATATTGTCATATTGTGTAAATGATTTTGAAAATGACATAATGCATTTTCATATGCACCGGGTAACCTAGAGTTAAAGCGTGAGTGCGCATGACAAGGTATTTTATAAAAACGGATATGGTTGCGAAAGGAATTTCAAAGGGATGATATTCCGAGAATCGTGTTACGCGCCATCGTATCACTTCGACGAGGACCATGACTGCTTGGAAAGCTCACCAACCAATTCACTCCTGGAGGGTAGTCCCATATTTTACCGAATATTTTGGTGAGTATATTTTCAAGAACAAAAGTTTGTTTGAAATGATTATTTTCTCATACATGGCTTAGGCAAGTGTGAGTGAGTCAGAGGGACTCAGGATATGGGTGATCATGTAGACATTCAAGTAGGATCACGATTTACTTGAGTGTGTGTTTAATTTGGAGCATTGCACCGCACTTAGGTGGTGAGTAGCCCACTTAGTATTATTCTCCCATCGAGCTTTAGCTCACCTCATACTGGGACCCACCTTTATTACGTGCATGGAGCATGCGATGGCTCGCCCTAGAGACTGAGATTGTAAAGAAAAGCTGGATTGTGGCTTTGGCATTGATGAGATAATTACATGTATTAGAAATTGAGTATTTTAACATATGTAGTATGAGAGCAAAACGCTTGAACCTTGTAACTATTGGGTATATAGTCTGCATGTATATATTAAGCACTGCTTATGGGTCCAAGTTGCCGTATTGATATATATGCTAAAACATATTAATCGTTGTGATGTTTGGTAATAGATCAGTGAGAGCTCCAAACAAGGTACAGATATATTCTGCCTCTATTTTCTGTAAAGTGGCGCCTGAACCCACTCACTGTATTCCATGATTTGAAAAAGTCAAGATATATATGATATATATATATGAGATAGTAGAGAGTAGAGTAGTATATATATATATATGATAATATATATGAGGTGGCAAATAATCTAAGAAATTTCAATTTAACATAATCAATTTTGATTTACAAAATTGTAATTACGGTTAAAAGTTTGTAATTAATTCTCTAGATCTCAGATGACGAAACGGATTGTACCGTTGGAATCATCTCGCGAAATCTAGTTAGCAATGAAATTCTCAGAATTTTCTCGAGATACGGAGTTTAATATCGCCGAGGCATCAAGCCGTACCGTGAAACCGATTTTCGATGCGACGAAAGTCACATATAGCATGTACTCATGTACCATAAGTGGTATGAGAAAGAAATGATGAAAATTGACGGCCGAGATAGTGCCGAAAATCAAATCGAATGGGACATAATGGGTATTATGGAATGGATTTTTAGTCACTACAAGCCAAAATAGTGCACATGGCCGCCTTTCCCCACCATAAGAGACCAAAAACGTGATTTCCATTGGAGGATGCATGGAGCTTTGGGTTGAGAGAAATGCTTTAGAGAGAGAAACTTCTCTCTAAAAATACGGCGAATCGGACTGGCCGCGGTCTTCTGAGCAAGAAGGAAATGTTCACGCGAGTGTGCCACGCGTGACCCCTGATTTATGAAGTTTTTGACAACCCAAGAGGTAGGATTTTTGTCCCTACTTGAGTTTTTACTCCCATTTAAGTGTTTTTTTATGTTTCGTTAGTTTGAGGCCGCGAGGGGTTGCTTGATCGTCCCCAAAACATGAGACCGACTGTGGGAATTTTCTGGGATTTTGGGTTGGTCGTGACTCCGCCCCGTAACCGGCGTGGGCCGCCAGGAAATTGTCATTAAAATGCATGTTTGAGATGTGATAAAGGCTCGAATGGGTCGTATGATCCGGTCCCAAATATGGGACCAAACAATTGATGCAAGGTTTTTCTTTGAACTAAGGTGCAAATGAGCCGCTTTCATGGCCGCTGGGGTGGTTTGTTTATTTGTGTATTAAATGCTTGCTTGGTATGCTTGGGGTCGAACGGTCATGAATTGCGTGTGGTTCACTAAGTGAACTTAAGAGCTTTGTGATTTTCCGGGAATAGTAACGAGGGTTTCACTATTCTAATAGTGTTCTAAAAATATATATTTTTAGCACGTATTGGTCGAAAGGATTTAAATTAAATTACTGTATGATCATTAGCCCAAGTGAGCTAATTTTTGATGTGTGATTTAAAGTTTTATGTAAATATATTCATGTATATATATTTGCATGTGATTTAGATCGAATTGAACCGACATATGCATTCCATATGCAATCGGAACATCCTAGGAATATGTGAATGAGCATGAGATTTAGCCCAGAGGAACAAGGTTCGAGGGTAGCGTCTAAAATGTAAATTATCGAAGGGTAGTCCAAACTAAATAATATATCAACCGTCGGAGCGGCCCAGTTGATATTTATTCATCGGAGGGTAGTCCACAAACTAAAGAATATATCAACCGTCGGAGCGGCCCAGTTGATATTTATTCATCGGAGGGTAGTCCACAAACAATTAATATATATCAATCGTCGGAGCGGCCCAATTGATATATATATTCATCGGAGGGTTGCCCACTAATAAATTAATAATTCTCATACGAGGCTTAGGCGAGTGTGAGAGAGTCGGGGAGGGCTCGGGATCTGGAGTTGGTCACGTGAGACATTCAAGTGGATCATGCATTTGCTCAATGTTTGTTTAAATTGGAACATCGCACCGCACTTAGGTGGTGAGTAGCCCACTTAGTGGCGATTCTCCCATCGAACTTTAGCTCACCCCGTCGTGATCCCTTTTACAGTGCACAAGGAGCGTGCGAGGAAACGGTTCGCCCTGAGGTTGTATTAGAAGAAAGTCAAGGTGGCTTTGATTTATACATGTATTAGAATTTCTAATTTTAATGTATGTATTGTATAGAGTAAAAACATATTAACTCTTGAAACTATTGGATATAGCTTGGATATATTGTGTCTGAGTACACTTGATGGGCCCAAGTGGTCAGATTGATATATATATTGCATATATTGTTGATTGGGACAGTTTATACTGTGTTTTGTATTCGGGGTAGAGCTCCCCGTACAAAGCGAGACTCCTCGCTCGATTTTCTAAAGTGGCGTCTGGCAACCCGACCCTCCACTTTGTATTCCGTGGGCTGATCTGCAGTCAACTGACTCCGGCCTCGGGCCACAACTTGCACGTGAGCCTAGGTATACGAATACCTAGGAGTTTCTGTAGGGTATCCATCACCACTAGGTGGTTTGATGTGGAACTTAGGTAGGAAACCTATGGATGGAGGATTTGGAGCTTAGGCCATGGTTTAGAAAGAACATTTCCACTTACTCTGTGGTATGATGTGTTAGGTATGAGATTACCTAGAAGGCACGAGAGAGAAATTAGAACACTGCATGTGTTTTGATTGTGATCATGTGATGGTATGATTGATGTTATAACATGTTGATTGATCATGTGTTGTGTTTGGATTGTGTGCTTAGGTGGATAGCACTTAGGACAAATAAACTAAAATGTTGAACACTAGGATTAGTGTGAGAACAAGTTGGTTGAAAAATTTTAGTAAAATGGTCCGCAATGTGTCCGACAAAGAGTCTAGCTGGACAAGATAAGTAACAGGAAACTAGAAAATTATTTCGCTTTTGCACAAGATAACAACTAAAATTGTAAGACCCGAGAAATTCCACTGAATAGGCAAAATCGTAATTTTGATTACAAATTATAATTACGTTAAAAGTCCGTAATTAATTTCTTCTAGACCTCAGATGACTAAACGGATTGCAATCGTTGAATAGTCCCGCTAAATCTAGTTAGCACGTAAAATTTCGCAATTTGCTGAGACAATCGGAGTCGGCACGTTTTTCAAGGCATCGTGGTCCGGGTGCCGTAAATCGATTTTCGATGCGACGAAAGGCACAAATAGCATGTACTCATGTACCATAAGTGGTATGAGTAGATAAATTATGAAAATGGACGGCCGAGATAGTGCCGAATGACAAAACTGGGAAAAGAAGGGACATAATGGTCATTTTAAAATTTTAAATGTTAATAAAACAAATGGCTACAGCTCATCTTCTCAAATTGACTAAAAAGGAGAAAAAAAGGAATGGCAGGAGAAAGGTCCGAATCGAACATGGCGATTTTTTTAGAGAGATAATGCCATATTCTTTCTCTAGATTTGCTAGAGATCCAACCGCCGGTAAATTTTTCTGCAAAGAGGGAGAAACGCTTCTACGCGGAGCAGCTACGCGTGACCCCGGTTTATGAAGTTTTTTGACAACCCAAGAGGTAGGATTTTCTCCTACTTGTGTTTTATTCCCATTTTTAAGGGTTTTTCGATGTTTCCTCAAGTTAGTTTGAGGCCGTGAGGGGTTACTTGATCTGGCCCCAAAACATGGGACCGAATTGTGGGAATTTATTTGGGATTTTCTCTCAGGTACAGATCGCTTAAATAATTAGGCCTCGCTTTTGGTTGTGACGGGTGTTAAATCGCATTAAATGCTTGCTTGATATGCTTTGGGCCGGGAATGGTCAGATTGCGGGTTCACTAAGGAACCGTAGCTTTAGGATTTTCTCCGGGAATAGTAAACGAGGTTTTACTATTCTCTAATAGTTCTAAAATACATTGCGGAAAGTACGGTCGTCGAAAGTGATTTGGAATTAAATTATCGTATGATCATTAGCCCAAGTGAGCTAATTTTTGATGTGTGATTTAAAAGTTTTATGTAAATATATTCATGTATATATATTTGCATGATTTAGACTCAATTGAATCGTGATGTTCCAGATTCCATATGCACTGAACATCCTAGAATATAGAAATGAGTGCATGAGATGAGTCTAGAGAAACAAGGTTCTGAGGGTAGTCTAAAATGTAAATTATCGAGGGTAGTCCAAATTCAAATAATATATCAAACCGCCGGAGCGCCTCGCTTGATATTTATTCATCGGAGGGTAGTCCATTAAATGAAGAATATATCAACCGCCGGAGCGCCCACGGATATTTATTCATCTAGAGGGTAGTCCATTAAATAATTAATATATATCAATCGTCGAGCGCCCAATCTCGACATATATATTCATCGGAGGGTTGCCCACTAATAAATTAATAATTCATACGAGGCTTAGGCGAGTGTGAGAGAGTCAGAGGGCTCTGGATCTCGAAGTTATCATGTAGACATTCAAGTAGGATCATGCATTTTTGAATGTGTGTTTACTTTGGAGCATTGCACTGCGACTATGGTGAGTAGCCCACTTAGGCGATTCTCCCACGCAGCTTTAGCTTACCCCCGCCGTGGGATCCCTTTTTTTACGCTGTGCACAGTGGAGCGTGCGTGAAGACGGTTCGTCCTGAGTTGATAAGAAGAAAGCCGTGTGGCTTGATGATATTACATGTATTAGAATTCGAGTATTTTAATATATGTCAGATAAGAGTAAAACATTTGAACTCTTGAAACTATTGGATATAGTTTGGATATATGTGTTGAGCACAGTTGATGGGCCCAAGTGGTCGTATTGGATATATATATTGCATATATTGTTGATTGGGACAAAGCTTATACTGTGTTTTTAGGCCTGGGTAGAGCCCCGCACAAAGGAGACTCTCATTCCATTTTCTAAAGTGGCGCTGTAACCCGAAGGGACCTCCACTCTGTATTCCGCGGTGGACGGTAGTCAACCCGACCTGCCTGGGGTGTCACAGCCTGGTATCGAGTTTAGGTATACGAATACCTAGAGCTCCTGTTTGGGGTAGCCATCACCACATGGGTGGTTTGATGTGGAGTATAGGTATATGAAACCTATAGATAGAAAATTTGGGGCTTATGCCATAGTTGAGTGAGAGCATCACCACTTGGGTGGTTCGATGCTAGGAATAGGTATGAGATTACCTAGGAAAATCACGGGACAAAACTAGGACACTACGTGCACGTGTGTTGATGTGTTTTGTGTGATTTTGTGAATTACTTGGTGATTGTGTGTATAACATGGTTTGTGATGTGTTATAGTGTTGTGTGCTTGGTGATTAGCACATAGATGAGTTAAGGAAAATATTTTAGAAAATATTTGGAGTGTACTGTGTACAAAGCTTGAATTGAAAATGAAGGAAAATAAATTTTTAATAAAATTTATTGGATGAGAATTGAAGAAATTTAATTTTAAAGGTTTTACTGTGTAAAACTGAAGAAAATTAAACGAAATAAATTTTTCTAAATTTATTTGGGTTGTTGGAAAGTGAGAAGAAATATTAAAGTAAAGGAAATAAATTTTTGTTAAATTTATTTGGTTATATGGAGAAGAAAATAATTTTCTAAGATTTTTACATATTGGAAAATCATGAAATGGAAAAAAAATAAATTTTTTATAAATTTATTTGATGTATTATGGAAATGAAAAATAATAATAATAATTTTTTTTAGTGATTTTTCCAAACTTCCGAAATAAATGAAAAAAAAATTGTGTCACAATACAAGTATTGCGGGCTGTGGACTGGAAGGCAAGGCCTGAGGGTCAGCTGTAGACAGAATGAAAAAATCAGATTGTGACATGTGGTTGGCCGTAGAGGCCAGTTGTATCGCAATACAACCCGAGTATCACAAAGAGTCATACGGCCGGGCGTGGCGTGGGGCACGCGCGCGGCGAGCATGGTGCTCTGGGCGCCGCAGCGAAGGGGCGGGAGCGCGGCGCGCGACAGCGCGGCGGCCGGCCGCGGCCCGGGCGCCGTCTCGTGTGCTGGCCGGGCCGCGGGGGCTAATGCAGCGCTTGGGCTTTGACCCGGGCTTTGGACTCTGAGTGTTTCCGAGTCGCCGCTTACCGCTCATGAACACTGTTCATTACAAAAAAAAAAATTTCCGAAAAAAAAAAATATTTATTAAATTCAAATAAAAATCAAATAAAATCAAATAAATTTTGATAAAATTTTCGAAAAAATAAAATTTTCAAAAATAAATTTTTTGAAAATAAAATTTCGTTAAAAACAATATTTTAAACGCGAAATTGATTGCGTATACACCGAAGGTGTATGATTGTCTCGGCCGTGTTATTCTTAAAGATACCAGATCGTTTAACTACCATTTGAAATGGTGATTGCGTGGTAGTTGTGTAGGAAATTATATGCATGGTGTGATGCGTATAGGAAAAGGGTGAATGCTAAGGTTAGGAGTTATGACCTTAGGGATTTGAATATTGAAATGAACAAGAAAGTTTAGAACCTTATAGAAATAAATGAATTGAGTGGCTTGGAATTTAGCACCACTTAGAAAATGAACGGTTTGTCATGGTTGTCAAGTCTATTAGTAATCGCACCGTGACATTAGTTAGACTGAGATGAAAGAATGACTCTTGTTGCCATGTTAATTGTGTAAATGGCAGCGGAGGTCGAGGACATAGAGGACGCACCGCCCACTGGCACCGGGTCGCACCACCGACAATCACTAGCCGACATTTGATCGGGCCTTTGTAGAGGCCGTAGGTGCTGCGCAGGCCGCTATTGCACAAGCTCGCATAAGGTGTAGTCGTGGAGATCCTAGTAACCCTGGGTTTAGGACGTGATCATCCGGTTATCTGCTGTGGGAGGAGATCCGACGGTGGCCACCATTGGTTCAGAAGTGCAGACGAGAAAGTGTTGTAGGCATGAGATTACCTCCGATGCGACCAGATTAGACTAGCCTGCTCTAGCTAGAGAATGAGGCCCAAATAGGGTGGAAAATGGGCAAAGACCCTATAGAGACCTTAGAGGAGTCGTTGCATGTGAATTCTCCCCTAGATTAGGCGCAGAATAGTACGACGTGTCGAGGTCGAGTTAGAGATCTCAGGACTTCACGCACAAGTGACTGGCATTAAGTGGACATGTCGAAAACTGAGGTCATCCCATGGATGACACGATAGCTTCCGTACGTTATCGACAGAGCGCAGGAGAGTTACTCGGGCCGTCATCACAGACGGCACTGCGGTTGTATTTCAGTAGACAATGGATAATATTTTTCCCGCATGCATGTGAGTCTAAGCCGCCGTGGACAAGAATGGTCGGGCCCGCGAGCCTAACCCTAGAGGACGAGGAGAGGCCAGACTTAGACCTACCTCGAGTAGTACAAAGCATGTGGATGTTTTTCCGCATGAGCTTACCCGGACTACCTCCCTACGAGGTTGTAGACTTCGGCATCGAAGCCACACTCGTACTTTACTCCATCTCTATGACTGCATAGATACCGCTTGAGTCGTAGAACTCGTGAGTCCAAAGCATAAGAGCTATTGGACAAGGGGGTTTATTAGACCGCACTTCACCATGGGGCGCTTCTCGTTCTAGATGCGAAGAAGAGGGGCAAGACCCTTCGACCGCGGTATCTGACTATCGGCGCTGAACGGGTTATTTGATCCGTAATCGTACTCTACATCGGTGACCGATGATTTATTTGACCGGCTGAGAGGAGCGCGTGTTCACCCAAGATAGACTCTCGTGTCTAGCGCTACCATCGCCGAGGGTTGGGGTGGGAGACAGATATCCCTAGCGATATGCCAGACGTTGCTATGGCACTCCTTTGAGTTTACTGGGTGATGCCCTTGATTGACAATGCGCCAACAACATTCATGGATCTCGTGCATGTATTCCAACTTATTTAGACTGGGCCTTGTCGTAGTCTCTATAGATGACATTTCATCTACCCGCATACGCAGGGGGAGCGCACTACTATTTGAGGATTGTTTTACGCTTAAGAGACCATCGCTTAGACGCTAAGTTCAAGAAGTGCGAGTTTTTAGCCATCGAGGGAGATTTTTCGACACGCAGGTCGCGATCAGAGCGGCTCACGCCGACTCAGGCGGGTTTGCAGAGGAGGCGTCGAGAGACCTACCAATGTCACCTTCGAAGATACGAGTTTTTTGGGATTGGCCGGTATTACGAGACAGAACAATAAGCTGTCCATTCGGGATGATCGTAGGATTCGCCACGTGGACATGGACTTCGCGGTTGGGACAGCTTCAATTACGTAGCAGAGTCGAGGATACTGGAACACTTTAATACGGGTGTCGGGTAACAAGAGGGGAGGATCGCCTTTCTCCTCAGTTCAGGAAGAGGCGTATGACTTCGTCACACTCAGTTCTCGTGACTAGGCCGATTGAGCATGAGTGATGGATTTCTCGCAGACAGATCCCAAGACTTTTTGGGAATAATCCAATTCCAGCTAATTAGTGACAAGAGAGCATAGCTCATTCCTCCACACCCTAGTACGGTCGAGGAACTAGTTTCGGGGCCAGGGGGTGCTATACAAGCACTTCCAACAATACATATGTGCCGTAGAGGCCAGAGTGTGGTTAGTCGTGGGATGATCAAAGGTTACAGCGTATGCGTAGTGGACCTTGGGAAGGTATACATATTGGTGGTTGACGTCAAGCTTCGACAAGGATGAGTCGACAAATACTCCAAGTTGTCGCATCGAGACCTTAGCCGATTGTCATATCACACGCATTGATTTGGGGCTTAGAGGTTAAGGCCTTTAGAAGCCAGAATAGATGTTCTTCCCTAGGATGTAGGGTGAGAGTGACTGACAGGCTCACCAGATGAGAAATCTCTCATATTCTACTTATGGTGACCCCGGTTTTGGCCCTCGATTGGGTGTCGCAAAGATGGAATTATCAAGGTCACAGTACGTGAACATCATGTCGAGTCGGATGTGGGTGCACAGTATAGTCATTCACCACTCTTGGTGAGTATGGTTTAAGTTGGTCTTTAGGACTACGTCTAATGAAGACTCATAGTTGAATCAGGAAATGTAAGAGATCTCGCTAGTCGAAGTTATGCGGGTCGGAGATGAAAACACAGGACAAGGTTATCACGTAGACCGAGAGTCGAGTGATAGAGCCGGGATGACTCGAGATTTGATACCCTTTGGAAATTGCATTGCGTTGTTGAGCCGCAAGGGCTCGCAAATGGATGTCATGCAGACATGGATCGAGCCGACAAATTCATTGATTGTTAGTGATTGCAACCTTGAAGAGGTTAGCTTACACACCAAGCGCAGGGCTGTGCAGTGGATACGCGGCCGTGACGGATTATACACCTGTTAGAGGACACGGGAGCATGTGTCCTGGTCATAAGGGTAGAGAGCAATTGCCTCTTAGTAGAATTTTCGCCACGACAACGCTTATCGCGAGTACACAGATGACACATATGAGGCATTG
>JAEQBH010001752.1:0-227327 GCA_016808115.1 Tetrastigma voinierianum
AATAAAATTTTTCAAAAAATATTTCTTATTATTAAATTCAAATAAAATCAAATAAAATCAAATAAATTTTGATAAAATTTTCGAAAATAAAATTTCTCTTTTCAAAATAAAATTTTTGAAAATAAAATTTTGTTGAAATAATATTTTAAACGCTAAATGATTATGATACACCGAAGTTATGTGTATGATTAGTGTCTCTATTGGTTATGCCTAGAGATATCAGATTGATTTAACTACCATTTGAAATGGTGATTACGCTGTGAGTTGCGTATTTAAATTATATGCATGGTGTAATGCTGTGATAGAAAAGGGTGAATGCTAAGTGTTAGATTTTGGACCTTAGGATTGGGTACTAAATGAACAAGAAAGTTAAGAACCTTATTAATGAAAATCGAACTAAGTGGTTGAATTTAGCACCACTTAGAAATGAACTACTGGGCTCATGGTTGTCGAGTCTATCGGCATGTGCACTGCTAGTTGGGACCGAAATGAAAGTTAGATGACTCATGCTATGTTTATCGTGTAAATGGCTAGTAGAGGGCGAGGGACGTAGAGAACGCTCCACGTGGCACCGGGGTCGTGCACAATCGTTGTTTGATCGCCAGACTTTGCCTGAGAGGGTCGTAGGTATTACAACAATGCTATAGCACAAAGCAGAGAAGATGTAGACAGAGGATCCTAAGAACTCCCCAGAGGTTTAGGCGATCATCCCTCCTCGACATTCACAAGGGGAAAAGATTCGATGGTGGACGACCATTGGTTCATGCAGATTGCGAAGGTGTTAGAGGCTATGGAGGTTACCTCTGACGCAATCAGGATTAGACTAGCTGTGTTCTAGCTAGAGAATGAAGCTCAAATAGGGTGGAAAGGGCAGACCTCAGAGACCATAGAGGAGCTCAGACGTGAGTTCTCCCCAGGATTGGGGCGATAATGTGGATGATATGTCGAGGTTGCGAACTGGAGATCTCGAGGACTCTACTCACAAAGGGACCCGAGGATCATGGACATGTCGTAGTTTGATGTCATCCTCGGGATGGATCGTCGACGCCATGTGGTTGTTATCGACAGGAGTGCAGAGAGTTACCGCCTTCACGCAGACGGTAGTCGTGGTGGTACTGCAAGGACAAGCATGACATTTGGCTTCCAGACGGCATAATGTCCATGTGTCGTGATGCTTTAGCGGGTCGGGCTAGCCGCAGCCTTACCCTAAAGGACGAGGTGAGACCGTGATTTAGATCTACTCGAAAGTGGCTCATGAGTACGCCGAATATTTCCGCATGAGCTACCCGACTACCTTCCACACAGATGTAGACTTCGTATCGAAGCTACACCTCGTACTTTAACCATCTCTATGATTCCGCTAAAGGATGGCACTCCGCTGAAGCCAGTAGGAACTCGTGAGTCCAAATGGCCAGGATCTATTGACAAGGGGGTTTATTAGATCGAGCACTCACCATGGGGCGCTTCTCGTTCTGGCATGAAAAGGAAGCTAGACAAGACCCTTCTTGACTTCCGTGCATCGACTATAGGCAATTGAACAGTGGTTACGATCAAGAATCGTACCCATTACCGAGGATCGATGATTGCTTGATCGCTAGAGGAGAGCCGAAGCCTACCCTAAGATGACCTTCTGACCGGTTACCATCAGCCGAGATTGCGGGAATACGCATATCCCAAGACAGCGCTAGACGCCCGATGGGCACTTTGAGTTTACTGCGATTGATCGACACGCGCCTGCCGCATTCATGGATCTCATGCAGGATTTTCCAACCTTATCTAGATCACTTGTCGTAGCCTCGCGATGACATTCGATCTACTCCCAATGAAAGTAAGCATGAGTATTACTCGAGGATTATTTTACAAAATTGCCAAGAGACCATCAGCTAGACGCTTAAGTTCAAGAAGTGCGAGTTTTGGCTTATCGAGGTGAGATTTTGGGACACGTGGTGTCGCATCGTGAGTGTCACGACTTAGAGAAGGTTGAGGCAAAGGATGAGTCGAGAGAGGCGGTGATGAGTTGGGAGAGGTCGAATGTCAGTGCCAGGAATGTAGTTTCTTGGGATTGGTGGGTATTCTGAGAGACACGGTGGGCTGAAGTTGTCACATGGGACGGGATCGTGGGACGCCTACGGGACATGGACTTCATGGTTGGGCAGTCTTAAGCCATAGAGAGAAATTGGGAATGCAGAACACTCGAATAAGATTATTTGGTAACCAAGAGGAGGATCGGCTTTCTCCTAGTTCGGAAGAGGTAGAAAGCACACTTCTGTAGTTTTGAGGACTAGGGCGGGTTGAGCATGGTGGCGGGATTTCCCCAGAGACAGGGATCCCAAGACTTTGGGACAATACAGTCGTTTAGCGGTAGAGCAGGAGAGTATACAGTACATTCCTCCACACCCTAGTAAGGGATTGGAACTAGTTTGTTTCGAGTGCTATCTGAAGCACTTCCCGATAACACGAGATAGACGGAAGGGGGCGGAGTGTGGAGTGAAGTCGAGGACATGCTCCGAGGGTTGCAGCGTGACGTAATGGACCTTAGGGTGGTAGACGTATTGGTTGTTGATCAAACGACATGGATGAGTTGACAACCATCGGGTTGTCTCGATGGTGAGACCGACCCGGGTTTGCTCATGCGAAAGACGTGGTTGGGCTTAGAGGTTAAGGCCTTTAGAGAAGCCAGGAATAGATGTTCTTCCCTAGGATGTAGGGTGAGAGTTGACCTGATAGGTCGGGATAATGAGTGAGAGATCTCTCAGATTCTGCTCATGGCGGACCCTGGGAGTGGGTGTCACACTATGACATTATTGCGTTTGTGTGCACGATAACATCGCGTCGAGTCCGTTGTGGGTGCACGGTACGGTCATTCACCACTCTTGGTAGTAGCCAGGTTGAATTTGTTTTAGGACTCGACCAATGAAAACTCATAGTTAAGATCGAAATGTAAGAGGCTCGAGTGTAAGTAGAAGAGTTATGTCGAGATGAAAACACAGACCCCGAGGTTATCACGCGGGCGAGGAGTTGGTGATAGAATTAGTGACTGAGTTTTGGATACCGTTAGATGCATTGGGTGTTGTTAATTTGTGAAGGGCTCGGTAAATGGATGATATACATGGCATGGATTAAGTTGACAGTCCATTGGATTGTCGGTGATTATGACAGAGAGGTTAGCGGTTCACACACCAAGCGAGGTTGTGTAGGGTTACGTGTGTATGGATTACATCTGGGTGTTAGAGGCATGTTGCGAGACATGTGTCTGGATAAATGAGAGTAAGTTAATTACCCTTAGTGGAATGCCTCTGACAATAGTTATCGGTAGTATCTGAATGGCTGAGGCATTGTATGGGAGGCCATGTAGGTCACCGTTAGGATGAATGAGGTGGAAGATCCATCCGCGTTGGGTTGATTAGAACACCTCCGTGAAGGTGAGTTTGATATGATATAGCGTCTTCTCACTGACTCAGGCTGCTTGAAGGCTATATAGATGCGGCGTCGACCCTTAGAGTTAGGGTTGGTGATCTTCCTGAAGGTGATTCCTAAGAAATTAGTTAGGTTGTGAGTATCGCCGAGGTTCGTGGACCTTTGAGATATACTCGAGAGGGTAGGCACCTTTGGCATCTGGTTGCGTTACCGCCCAGCATGTCGGGTGTCGAGAGGTATTTCACGTCTCCATGCTCAGGAGTATGCTCGGATCCGACTCATGAGGTGGGTTGGGGATAGATTGAGGTTGACAGTGGGACCTTTGAGGGCGAGGGTGCATTGTTTGTAGTAGTGATCGGGTTTTGCGTAAGGGCCGTTGAGGCTAGTGAGTGCTATGGCGGCCTTGTGAGTGGAGGAGGAGTCAGCGTGGGAGGCGCGAGGACACGATCTTGGGTTACCTATCCTTCTTGTTTAGGGATGAAGGTGTGGTTGAGTCATTTAAGATTTAAATGACTAGTTTTACATCATAGTGAGTGCATGTTGCATGGCCATGTTGATAATGACAGTTTAATTTCGGGGCCAAATTCAGCACAAGAGGAGAATGTAAGACAGAAATTTCAATTCGGAATAAGGGCAAAATCGTAATTTTAGTTCTGAAAATTGTAAGTGGGTTTAAAGTCCATGATTAATTCTCTAGATCTCAGATGACAAGCAGTTATGCAGTTGGAATTGTCGTGAAGCTGGTCCGCCGCGTAAAATTTCGTAATTTTTACGGGAGCAGTCGAAGTGACCGCGTTTTCGAGGAGCATGTCGCGTTTCGAGATGTATAGCCAGATTTTCGATCTGGCGAAAGTCACATATAGCATGTACTCATGTACCATAAGTGGTATGAGTAGAGAAATGATGAAAATTGGCCAGAGATAGTGCCGAAAATCAAGTCACGAGAATGAGGACATAATGGGTATTATGGAATTTGATTTTAGTCACTACAAGCCAAAATATAGTGCACATAGTGATCTTCCCCAATTACAAGAGACCAAAAACGTGATTTCCATTGGAGGATGCAGTGAGCTTTGGGTTGAGAGAAATGCTTTAGAGAGAGAAACTTCTCTCACAAAAATCTGTGAATCGGACCAGTTGGCGGTCTTTGGGCGAAGGGAAGAATGTCTCGCAACGGACGGGCTACGCGTGGACCCACGAGTTCTGAGGTTTGACAACTCAAGGGTAGGATTTGTCCCTACTTGAGTTTTTACTCCCATTTAAGTGTTTTTGATGTTTGGTTGGTTTGGCCGTGAGGGCGTTTGGTCAGATCCCAAAACATGGGACCGGGTGTAGGAATTTTCTTGGGATTTTGGGTTGGCGTGGCCTTGAACTGATGGGCTGTTTGTGTGGAAATTGTCATTAAAATGCATATTTGAGATGATAAAGGTCGGGAATAGGCCGTATGATGCATCCCGAATATGGGACCGAATTGATGCAAGGTTTTCTTTTTGAGCAGTGCGGTAGTAATTTGCTTTCATGGTTGTTTGGGTGTGGTTTGTTTAAATTTGTGTATTAAATGTTTGCTTAGGTATGCTTTGGGCGGGAATGGCCGTGAATTCTTGAGGTTCACTAAATTGAGCCTGGGTTGTTTCTTTTCAGGGAATAGTAAGCGAGGGTTTCCTTATTTCGAATAATTCTAAAAATATATATTTTGTGAGAAAGTACGTGTTGGTAGGGTGATTTAAATTAAATTGCTCGTGTATGATCAAATGCTTAGTGAGCTAATTTTGATGTGTGATTTAAAGTTTATGTAAAATATATTCATGTATATACTGTTGCATGATTTAGACTGAATTGGGCGACATACATGCATTATATGCCTTTGGAACATCCCCAGGAATATAGGAATGAGTGCATGAGATGAGTCTAGAGAAACAAGGTTCGGAGGGTAGTAAATGTAAATTATCGGAGGAGTAGTCCAAACTAAATAATATCAACCGTCGGAGGCT
The DNA here is from genome assembly GCA_016808115.1 of Tetrastigma voinierianum. NCBI lineage: Eukaryota > Viridiplantae > Streptophyta > Magnoliopsida > Vitales > Vitaceae > Tetrastigma > Tetrastigma voinierianum. The sequence continues at coordinate 5,409 of JAEQBH010001752.1, forward strand.
TGGCCGAGTTGATATTTATTCATCGGAGGTAGTCCACAAACTAAGAATATATCAGCTAGTCGGACGGCCGGTTGATATTTATTCATCGGGTAGTCCTGAGCAATTAATATATCAATCGTCAGAGCGGCCCAATTGATATATATTCATCCCCGGAAGGTGCCCACTAATAAATTAATAATTCTCATACGAGGCTTAGCGAGTGTGAGAGAAGTCGATGAGACTCGGGATACGAGTTAGTCCATGACATTGATAGGATCATGCATTTGCTTGAATGTTTGTTTAAATTGGAACATTGCACTGTACTTAGGTGGTGAGTAGCCCACTTAGGGCGATTCTCCTACTGAGCTTTAGCTCACCCCGTCGTGGGATCCCCTTTTTTACAGGTACAGGGAGCTTGCGAGGAGACGGTTCGTCCTTGAGGTTGTATTAGAAGAAAGTCGGGTTGTGGCTTTGGTTATACAGTAGAGATTCTCTAATTTTAATGTATGTATTGTATAAGAGTAAAAACATATTAACTCTTGAAACTTCATGGATATAATTTGGATATATTGTGTTAGTACGGTTGATGGGCCCAGTGGCGTATTGGATATATATATTGCATATATTGTTGATTAGGACCCGAGGTTTATACGGGTTTTGTATTTGGGTAGAGAGCTCCAGTACAAAGGAGACTCTGCAGGTGCTACTAAATAGCGTTAGGCAGCAGGCCTCCACTTGTATTCCGCGGGTTGACGGGTAGTCAACGGACCCCCGGGTTTTGGGGCGTCACATATATATATATATATATATATATATATATATATATATATATATATATATATATATATATATATATATATATATATATATATATAAATCTATATATAGATATATATATATATAAATCTATATATAGATATCTATATATATAAATCTATATATATAGATGTATATAGGCCTATATCTATATAGATATTTATATATAGATTTATATATATTTATATATATATATAGATATCTATATATAGATTTATATATCTATATATATATCTATATCTATTTATAGATATATAAATTTATATATATAGATATGTATATATAGATATCTATATATAGATATACCTATTTATATATAGATAACTATATATATAGATAACTATATAGATAACTATAGATATATATATATATATATATATATATATATATATATATATATATATATATATATATATATATATCTATTTATAGATATATAAATCTATATATATATATATGTGCCCCAGCCAGGGTCAGTTGACTACCCTCAACCGCGGAATACCGTGAATGTCGGGTGACCAGGTATTTCACGAAAATCGGGCGGGGTCTCTGCGAAACTCTGGCTCACACTCTTCGAAATACATGTCCCAAGCAGTCAATATATTGCAATATGAATAAGGCGGCCACTTGGGCCCATAAATAAACTCTCATAAAATCGATTATCATAACTATTCTTCAATTATCTCTGATAATTCAATAGTTGATTACACTTTTTTATTTTATACAAACATATATTAAAATCTCTGATTCTAATACATGTTATGTCCCAAACCATCGGCTTATGGCAAACTCTTCAAAATCAACCTCAAAATGAGTTGTCTCCTCGGCGCTCTCATCCACGAAAATGGTCCACGGCGAGGTAATACTTCGATAGGAAAGAGGCATCTAGTGGCTACTCACACTAAGATCGATCTCAATGGCTCACCTTTCGAGTAAATACGTGATCTGCCAAAATGTCTACATGATCACCCATGTCACGAGTCTGCCGAACTCACTCACCTTGCCCCTAAGCCTGTATCTCAAATCAATATTTTCAAAACAAAACTTTTTGTTCTTGTATACTAAAAATATTCGGTAAAATATGGGACTACCCTTCGAGGTGAATTGGTTGGTGAGCTTTGGCAGTCATAGTCCTCGTAGAAATGATGCGGTGGCGTCTCGACCCGATTCTCCAGGAATATCATCCTTTGAAATTCCTTTACTTATATATCGTTTTTATAAAAATACCTTGTCATGCACTCACACCTAACTCACAGGTTGCAGTGTGTGAAACCAGAAAATCCAATTTTCTCAAAATGGGTAAATAGAAATTTGGTTAAAAAATCCGAGATTTTTCTAGATCTCGGATGTGAAACGGACTTTAAGTTGAAATGCGTCTCATGAAATTTAGCTACCACGTCGAATTCGTTGGATTAGAGGTGGTCGGGATTTCACGTTTCGGGCGTGGGGTGTCGGATGACACATGGCAAGATAAGGGGATGCCATTTGGCACCACAAGTATGTGACACTTGGCATCAAAAGTAGTGGCTCACAATTAAGCCATGTGTGGGAATTGAATCCCATGGCTCACATGAAGCCATGTGGTGGGTGATGTCATAAAAGAGGGATTTATGAAATAAGAAAATTGTGGGAAAAAGGAAGGCCACACAATTGGTTTGAGGAAGGAGAGGAGGAAATTTCCTCATGTTTGTCTCATACGTATAATGATTCAAAAAGGAGGAGAAAGTGCAAGGAGAAAAGAGAAAATGGAGAGAAATGAGGAGAAAATAGAAATAGAGAAGAGAAAAGAGAAAGAAAAGCAAAAGTAAGAGCCAAAAAGGAAAAGAGATTCGTGGAGAGGAAGATACGAGTGGCGAGCATGGAGAATCCTAGAGGCGTCTTCCTTCTCTCACAGATTTGTAGGCGATCCGGTAGAGTGGATTCTTTCGAGAGACAGAGGGGAGGTGTTCTCTGAGGAGAGGAATGACCGCGAGACTCAGGTTTTTGGGGTTTCTTGTTTCAAGAGGTAGGATATTTTCCTACTTGATTTACTTTTAGCTAAAACTTTATAATGGTAGGGGTTTGCTTATGGGAGGCCATGAGAGGCCATGTATATTAGTTCCAAGCTTTGGAATTAATGGGTATGGATTCATGACCGGTTGCATGGACTGTATAAGTTAGGGTTTTAATTAGAAACTGAAAGTTTCTAGGTATCATGGTTGTTTGATGTGATGAGAAGGATTGATTCAAATGGTTCATGTTTGTAAGGGGCCGTGAGGTACCACATTGAGTGAATCCCAAGTTTGTGACCCTAATTGTGTGTGTGCTTGCTTGAATAACATGCTAGGGTATGGAAATATAATGTTGATGCATCTTTATTTGATGTATTGATATGGTTTGCATGGAGGTAGATTATATGTATAAATTATAATGTTCCATGGTTTTGTAAATGTTTCATGTAGTGCTCATTCATGCATGCAACATGAGAAAATGCATTGACATCATGCGTTTCATATGGTCTATCGCGTCGGGTCGAATTTGTGGGTGCGAGTGCAGTTTATTCATCGGTGTTGGTGAACGAGTCGTGAGCTCGGAAAAAAATGGGACAAAAGTCCAAGGTAGAATTCTGAGTGTGTAAATGATCAAAATGATAAATTACATGTTTTGGCAGACAAGTTGGGTAGATCCCCCGGGTGAAAGTGCACAGTTATTCACGGTTGGGCCTGAATTCTGAAGCGATCTGAGTTCGTGAAAATGTTGAAGGCGTGCGGCGTCCCTACGGTGTAAACCGAAATCAGATTGCCCACAAAATAAAGGAAAAGAATCAAAATCAGTTTTGATAAATAAATTGGAGGGTGTCCAATGATTTTAGTAAGTGTGTGACTAGTTTTATTTCACATTTGGCATTCGGTGTGAGAGTCGGTTGGGACTCGGGTGGTGAGCATGAGGGGGTTCATCTCATGCATGATATAGACATTTCATATAGAAAATAATTGGCCTTAAATGTGATTGATTGTTTATATGCCATTGCATATGCATTTTAGGTGGGATAACCCTTGTGGGAGAATTTTCTCTTTTTTGGGCTTTGCTCACCCAGTTATGGACCCCTTTCGAATACGGGGACTATCCAGGGAGGCAGGCTTTCAGTAGAGGTAGTTTTGAGAAGAAGCTGAAATGTGGCTTTAAATGAATATTTTGTAAATATGTATAAAGCTTTTTGTAGAACAAGCATGAAAACTATGAGAATATAGTTCATTATTTTGTTTTTATGAGTATGGATATATGAGCCCGTATGGGTTTGCATTACTCAGTGTGTGTCTCGCAATACGAGACATATAGAATTCCATGAGTTGACGAATTGGTGGGACACCCAGATACAGGGCGTCACCGCAGTGCATATGAAAATGCACATTATACCATTTCAAGTCATTTACACAATATGTCAAATATGCATATTTTGATCAAGCTATAATTACATAATTAATTTAACACATGCTCGTCGCGATATAGCTCCTTATGAGCAACTCATAATCATTTCCAATGACATAACACAATTTAATTCCATGTAATTGTGTCATTGAACTAACACATTAAAATAATGTCTTAACCTATCTAGTTCCACATATCAAGCCATTAGTTTCACATACCATTTCAAGCACACAACACATGGACCATTCTATCCATTTCCACATGAGCAGAATTATTTTCAGTCCAAAAAGCGAGCAAGTGGGGTGTCCCGGGCATCCACACTTCTCAGCCGGTTCCTCTTGGTGGAGCAGGTTCCCATTATCGGTCCGTTCTCCCAATCACCGTATAATTTATTCAATAAATTATCACAAAACACCCGGTCGGTCCCAACGAGGGGAAGTGGGGCATCCGCAGGCGGCCACTCATCTATCGGCTCGATTTTTGAAAGCGGAGTTCCATGGCTATTCGGGTCTCATGCATGCAACTAGTTGTTCCATAAATTACCATATATAACACAATTGATCCCAACTGGCCCACGGACTGCAGAATGTCCAAAAATCTTCTGATTGGTCCCGTGTTTTGGGACCCATTCAGCTATTGACATTTTTCTCATATCGAAGCATGCATTTAAAAGCAATTTTGGTGAAATAAAAACACCCCGAAACAGCCCAATTTACGAGGCGATGGGATGGGGAAAAATCCCAAATTCTATGGTCGGTCCCATGTTTGGGGCCAGATCAAGCAACCCCTCACGGCCCTCAAACCCAGCCAAAGCTGTCAACCCTTAAAAATGGGAATAAAGCGCAAGTGGAAAATCCTACCTCTTGGAGTTGTCAAAGGCTTCATAGGCTTGGGTCCGCGGTGCTGCTTTCCGTGTGATTTTCCTTCTTGCTTTCGTCGAAATCGGCGGTCGGATCTTGTATATTTCTAGAAGTGAGACTCTACAAAGTCTGTACCCCCTGCCTTCTCACGCCTCTTGCATCTCAATTGAATTTCTGTTTGGCTTTGGTGTTTGAAATTGGAGAAAAGACTATTCTCAAAATTACAAGTTTGCCCCTCCTTTATCGATTAATTGCTTCTTTGATTTGATATTGGCACTACCAGGCGTCCATTTTCATCATTTCTCTACTCACTTACCACTTATGGTACATGAGTACTTGTTATATGCGCCTTTCATCGCATCGAAAAAGCGATTCGGCTTGAAATGCGATGCCTCAGAAAACGTGTCGACTCATTTGTTTCGAGAAAATTCTGAAATTTACGTGCTAGCGGAGTTTGAGGCAATTAGGTCAGTTGACTACCGTCGACTGCGGAATACAAGTGGAGGTCGGGTTGCAGAAACGCCACTTTAGAAAATCGGGCGAGTCTCCTTTGTGCGGGGAGCTCTGAATGCATAACACGCATATCTGTCCCCGAACAATCCAATATGTCTGATAAAATCCCAACATGAGTAAAAATGCCTCTTGGGCTCCTAAACCAATACTCACTTAAAGGTCAATTATCATAACTATTCTTCAATTATCTCCCGATAATTCCAATTGATTGCACTTTTATGCAAACCTGAACATATATTAAAATCTACAATTCTAATACATGTTGTAATCAACCCATCGAGCCTAAGCCCAGGCTTCTTCAAATCAACCTCGAAAATGAGTTTTTCTCCTCGAGAGCTCTTTACGAAAAATAAGGGAGTCCCACGACGGTCCCATTAGCTTCGATGGGAGAATGTCATGCAAGTCAAATTCTTCATGTAAGTGCGGTCTGATGCTCCAAAGTAAACACCTTTCAGTAAATACCATGATCCTACTTGAATGTCTACGCAGTCACCCATTATCACGAGTCCTCTTGAGCTCACTCCACACACTTGCTAAGCCATGTATGAGAAAATAATCATTTTCAAAACAAAACTTTTGTTCTTGAAAATATACTACCGAAATATTCGGTAAATCTATATATCTATATATATATATATATATAGATATATAGATATCTATATATCTATATAGATATGTATATATATCTATATAGTTATTGTGATATCCCAGAAAATCCAAGATTTTGGATAAAAGGGTAAAATAGAAATTTCGGTTAAAAATCGAATTTTTCCACAGATCTCCCGGATGTGAAACGAGGACTTTATAGTTGAATTCGTCTCCTTGAAATTTAGCTACACGTCGAATTTCGTTTGGATTAAGGGTGGGTGGGATTTCACGTTTTTCGAGGCGTGGGGTGTCGGATGACTAACTGTAAGTTAAGGGTGTGAGCCCCAAAACACAGGGAATTAGTTGACTACGAATCAACCCGCGGAATACTAGTGAATGTCGGGTGACGGGCATTTTTTCTAATCGGAATGAGTCTCCTTTGTACGAGAAGCTCACACCCCAGTCTGAAAACTAGTATAAACACGCATTCTGTCCCGATCTTGATATATGCAATATATATATCCAATGTCTGACCACACTTGGGCCCATCAAGCTATACTCAACACAATATATCAAACTATATCCAATAGTTTCGAGTTAATATTTTTACTCTTAAGCAGTACATATATTAAGATTAAGAAATTCTAATACATATGCCAGTCATCAAAGCCCGCAATGAAACACTCTTCTAAACTACGCCTCTAGGACGGCTTGAGTCTCCTTACCTCCACATTTTGTGAAAAGGGGATCCCATGACGGGGTGAGGCTAAAGCGATGGGAATCGCTACACACACAAGTGGGCTACTCACCACCTAAGTGCTGTGCAATTTTCCAATTTAAACACACATTCAAGCAAATGCATGATCTGCTTGAATACCTATATGACCAACTTCCAGATCAAGGTCTCCACCGACTCTCTCACACTCGCCTAAGCCTTGTATGAGAATTATTGATTTATTAGTGGACAACCCTCCGATGTATATATATCAATTGGGCCGCTCCGACGATTGATATATTATTTAATTGTGGACTACCCTCCGATGAATATCAATTGGGCCGCTCCGACGATTGATATTTTTAGTTTGTTTGTGGACTACCCTCCGATGAATAAATATCAACTGGGCCGCTCCGACGGTTGATATTTTTAGTTTGGACTACCTTAGATCATTTAATATTTTAGACTACCCTCAGACATTTTTCCTCTCTAGACTCATCTAGATGCACTAACTCCCTATAATCTAGGATGTTCGAGTGCATATGGAATACATATATGCCAATCCCATTCTGATCTAATCACATGCAAATATATAACATGAATATACTCGCATAAAAATTAAATCACACAACATGTTATGTAATTATCATTTTCAAACATCAATTAAGCTCGCATGGGGTACAATAATCACACCACGAGGCAATTTAATTTTAAATCCACTTTCGGCCCGAACACCTATTTTCACGAAAATATATTTTCAAAGCATTATTAGGAATAGTGAAACCCTCGTTTACTATTCCGGGAAAATCCTAAAAACGGCCGGTTCACTCGGTGAACCCAAATCCATGACGTTCGGCTGATGCATACCGAACAACCATTTAGCCTGCGAGTTAAACCAGCCCACTCCCAACTGGCCCCTAAGCGGTAGTGGAAGCGATCCGCAGTACTCCATTCTTCCTCGAGATTACAACACTTGGTCCGTGTTTTTGAAGGCCCCGGTGATCAAGCGGCCCATTCCGACCTTTATAATATAAATACATGATTTAAAGCAACAGTGACACCCCAACCGGCCCGTTTTAAGGCGGAGTCGCGGTTATTCAAAAAAAGCCGAACGAACACAAATTCGGTCCCGTGTTTTGGGACCGATCAAACGTCCCCTCACGGCCTCAAATTAACCGAAACATTGAAAACCCTTAAAAATGGGAGATAAAAGCATAGTAGGAAAATCCTCTTTGGGTTGTCGGCTTCCTTGAGCAGGGTCACGCGTAGCTGCTCCGCGTAGAGCTTTTCCCTTCTTATTATTTGAAAGGCCGTAAGCCAGCTAGATCTCTTGCAAATCTAGAGAGCCTCTCTCTCTCTCTAAAAAGCTCTCTAAAATGGAGCTACTGCATCACTCAAAAATAGCTTCCCACGTTTTTTTGGCTAAATAAGGGAGATGAATTACTATTTGTTTTGTCTTTTACCGACTTAAAATCAACTTCCATAATACCCATTATGTCCCTCTGAGATTTGATATTAGGCACTATCTCGGCCTTCTAATTTCATCATTTCTCTACTCCTTACCACTTATGGTACATGGGTACATGTTATATCTTGACTTTGATCACGCCAGCCGATTACCCGGCTTTGAAAGCGATGCGCAAGCGTCTTAGAGCTCGGAGCTATCTCGAGAGAAAATTGCCAAATTTTACGTGCTAACTAGATTTGGCGAGGCGATTCCAGCGGTGATCCGTTTCATCATCCAAGACCTAGAATTAATTACGTGCTTTTAGCGTAATTACAATTTTGTAATTAAAATTACGATTTTGCCTTATTCCAGAAATTGAAATTTCGGGTCTTGCCCACAAAGGGGATGCAGCCTTAATGAAGTGTGACACTTGACATCCAAGTAGTGGCTCACAATTAAGCCACCATGTGGGAGAAAGGATTCCATGGCCCGTATGATGCCATGTGGTGCATGATGTCATAAAGGGGCATTAAGAAATAAGAAAAAAATTATGGGAAAAAGGGAAGCCGCTGCACTGGTTGAGAAGGAGGGAAGTAATTTCCTCCTTCGACCGGATGAATTTCTCCAAAGGGGAGAAAAAGGACGAAAGGAGAAAGAAAGGAGAAAATGAGGAGAAAAATGGAAGATGAGAGGAGAGAAAGAAAAAGAAAGAAAAGCGAGAAGTAAAGAATAAAGGAAAGGAAAGGTAGCGTGGAGAAGAAGAAAGGAAAAAGGGATGCAGAAGGTTTGTTCTCCCATTTTTAGTGAGAGAGAGTCTTCCTTCTCTCTAGGTTAGTAGGAAGTCAGTAGCCAGTTCTTTTGAGACAAGAAGGGAAGTGTTCTATCTGGAGAGGAGACAGCAGCGTGGACTCCGGTTTTTTGAGTTTCTTCAACTTTAGAAATTAGGACTATTTTCCTACTTGGTTTGCACAGCACAAAGGCTTTATAATGCGTAGGGGTTGCTTATGGGAGGCCGGCGGAGGCCATGTGAATTAGTTCCAGGCCTTGGGACTAAGAGGGTATGGATTTCATATTTAGGTTGCATATTTGTGGGAGTTAGGGTTTACTAGAAGCTGAAAGTTTCTAGATGTTATGTTGTTGATGAGGTGACAATGATTGGAACCAATATGGTTCATGTTTGTGAAGGGGCCGTGAGGTACCACATTGAATGGTTTAAGTTGAGACCTTGTTGTGTGTTATAAACTGCCAAGATAACTTATCGTGTGGAAATATTATATGATGTCTTTTTGATGTATTAATATGTTTTGCATGGAGGTAGATTATATGTATAAATTATAATTTTCCATGGTTTGTAAATGTTTCATGTAGTGCTTTCGTTCATGCATATAGCATGCGAGGGAAAATGCATTAACATCATGCGTTCCGTATGTCATATGGTGATCACATCGCGTCAGGTCGGTGTAGGTGCGAGGAAAGGATTATTCATCGGTCTTGGTGAGTGGGTGTGAGCTCGGGAAAATGGGACAAAGTCAGGTGAATTCGAGGTGTGTAAATGATCAAAATGATAAATTACATGTTTGGGCGAAGCGAGTTAGAGTAGATCCCCAGGGTGAAAGTCCTGGTTATTCATGGTTGAACATGAATCAGACGTCTGAAGTTCGTGAAAATGTTGAAAAGGCGTGCGGCGTCTACGGTGTAAACTTGGAAATCCGTTGCCCACAAAATAAAGGAAAGAATCAAAATGTCAGTTTTTGATAAATAAAATTGGAGGGGTATCGATGGTTTAGTCATAGTTGTGGCGACGGGTTTAGTCGCGCTTGGCATTCCAAGTGTGAGAGTCGGTTCGGGACTTGGGTCGCGAGCATGAGGTTGCATCTCATGCATGTTATAGACATTTCATATAGAGAATAATTGTATGGAATGTGATTGAGTTGTTTATATATGCCATTGCATATACCATTTTAGGTGGGGAGTAACCGCGTAGGAGAATTTTCTCACGGGCTTTGCTCGCTAGTGTGGGACTCCCACTTCGGTGCGGGGGACTATCCCGGGAGATGATACGTGTAGGCCTTTGAGAAGAAAGTAAAAATGTGGCTTTAAGTAAACATTGTAAAATATAAATCTTTAATGACGAACAATGAAACTATGAGAATATAGTTGAGATATTTGTTTTATAGCATGGATATATGAGCCTATGTGGCTATATTACTCGAGTGTATGTTTGTCACCACAGGGTGTATTTAGATTTCCGCAAGTTGGCGGGTAGTCAGCGGACACCCGAGATTGAGGCGTCACGATTCTGCATATATATATATATATATATATATATATATATATATATATATATAGATTTATATCTATATATATATATATAGATATATAGATGTATATAGATATATCTATAGATATGTATATATATATATATAGTTATCTATATATAAATAATATATATATCTATATATATAAATCTACCATATAAATATATACATATTTATATATATATAGATTTATATATATATATATATATATATATATATATATATATATATATAAATCTATATATATAAACAATAGTATATATCTATATATATAAATACCATATATAGATATAGTCAACGGACATACGGGATTCCAGAGTCACGATTATGTATATATATATATATATATATATATATATACTGCCATATATATATGCTATATATACATATATACATATCTATATATATATATATAGGTATATCTATATATATATATATAGATATATAGATAATATATAGATATATCTATAGATATGTATATATATATATATAGTTATCTATATATATAAATATGTATATATCTATATATATAAATCTATATATAGATATCTATATATAGATATACATGACTATATATATATAGATTTATATATATATATATATATATATATAAATCTATATATATATAAATATGTATATATCTATATATATAATATATATAAATCTATATATATATAGTGTATATGGAGAAATATATAAATATCTATATATATAGATATGTATATACATCTATATATAGATATCTATATATATATATATAAATCTATATATAAATATCTATATATATATATATCTATATTTTATCTATATATATATAGATATGTATATATATATATAGTTATATCTATATATATAAATATGTATATATCTATATATATAAATCTATATATAGATATCTATATATAGAATTTATAGATATATAAATCTATATATAAATCTATATATATAATTTAATAATATATCTATAGATAGATATCTATATATATAGATATGTATATACATCTATATATATAGATATATAGATTTAACAATATCACAATAATATGTAATAATATGGATGTGTGTAATAATATGTAATAATATGTATGTAATATGTAATAATAATATGGATAATGTTATGTATGGATAATCTATGGATGTATGCATGTTGCTATGGATGGCTATGTGTATGTAATGTAATAAATGCATGTATGTTTTATGGATGATATGGATGTAATCTGTAATACGTCTGTATGTATGGATGTGTATGTAAAAGTCTGTGGATGGAAATATGGATGTAATCTGTAATACGTCTGTAATATGGATGTGTGTGTAGATCTATATATGGATAATCTATGTATGATGTCTGCTGTATATATATGTATATGTATATGTAATAATATGTATGTAGATATCTATAGATATATCTATATATATAGATATGTATATCTATATGAGCCTATATCTATATCATCTATATATATAGATATGTATATACATCTATATATATAGATATATAGATTTTATAGATAAATAAAGCAAAATCTTTGTTCTTCTGCCAAAATGCATTTTGGAATGAAAGCGACATATAGTTTCATTACCATATGAAAGATTTTTACGAAAACAAATTCCTACAGACCTATTCAAATGAGTCGAACTCCTTGAATATTGAAATTAATGATCTCTTAAATAAAAACATAAGACCGAGTCATTCACCATGGAGTTGTGCGGCTTTTATGTCAGGCGAGGCACGAAAGAGGAACTCGAGGTTGGTAATCAATTATAAACCATTGAATAAAGTCTTGATGGATTAGGTATCAATACCTAATAAAGGATTTAATTCAAAGGATTTATAATGCGCGAACTTTCAAAGTCGATATGAAATGCAGTTTGCGAATTCAAATAAAACCCCGGAAGATAGGTATAAAAGCTGCATTCACATTTCCATTTGGACATTATGAATGGAATGTAATCTTAGTTTGGCTTATAAAAATGCTCCTTCGAGAATTTCAAAATATGATGAATGAAATATTTAATGAATACACTAAGATTTTCTATTATACATTGATGATCATTCTCATATTTTCAAATTCCCTTGAAGAAACATTTCAAACATTAAAAATTTTCAAAAGATTGTAAGAGATAATGGTTTTAGTAATCACTTGCAGCAAAAATAAAATTGTTTCAAATGAATGTTAGGTTTAGGGTTTGGCATTCGCAAAGGTCAAATAAAACCTATCTGAAACAATTGATTTCTTAACAAATTTCACGATGAAATTAAAGATAAAACACGATTCTGAAAAGATTTTTAGGTAGCTAGAAACTATGTAGGCTGAGTTTTACTGAGCAAATTTTAATTGAAACCTTTATTTCAAAGGTTAAGAAAAATCCTTTACCACGGTACGAGAACATACCGGGTGGTCAAACGGAGTCAAAATTAATTAGGAACTTCCTTGCTTAGGTATCCCTTCACCCAAGCCTTTCCTATCATAGAGACGGTCACCTCGAACATAGGATATGGTGGAATCTTAAAGCAATTTTCAAAACAAATTTCAATTGTTAGATTTCACTCTGGTATTTGGAGATAGTCCCTGATTGAATTATTCAACGGTTAAAAAGAGATTTTAGCCATTGTTTTATGCGTTCAAAAATTTCAAAGTGATGTTTTTATAGAAATTTCTTTTAAAGAGTTTGAGCTTCTTTATACATTTTCCCTTCCCATTTCAAAACTAAATATTTTATCTCTACAAAATATATTAAACCCATAAGATTGGAAGAATAAAGAGCATCAAGTAGGAATACTCTGACTTTCGAATGCAAAGTAAATGAAAGTAAAAACAAAACAAAAAACTTAATCTTGATTGAAAACCCTCTTAAAACTATAAAAAAATTGTTTTTCCAATGTTTAAAAATCGAATCGAATTCTTGATCATTGATCGGACCATCGGTAGATGACCTTTATAGTCACGTTTAATCTTATTCAACCGCGGTTGATAATCGGTTTAATATTTAAGCGGAGTGGTCGATAACTTTTAAACTTCGATCATCGATCATATTTTAAAACATTGTTTTTAATTTATTGAACGAAAAAATTGTTTCTTCTTTTAGACCTTGAATCGTCGAATTTAGTAAATTCATTTAAATTAATGGTTAAAGTAACAAATTTGGAATTTATTAAAATTTAAACTAACGTTACAGTATTATTTTAATTTACCATATTATTTATTGACTTATAATCCTTCTTTTTATTTTCATGGATTAATTTGTGTAGATAAAAGTTAGTAAATTGATGGGAGTAAAGTTAGGACTTAGGAGGTGAGCGACACTTGTGAAGATGGTTTTAGAAGGATATGGTGGAATCTTAGGTATCCTTGTAGGTGTCTTCACCCAAAGCCTTTCACATCATAGGAAGACGGATACCTCGAACATAGGATATGGTGGAATCTTAAAGCAGATTTTCAAAACAAAATTTCAATTGTTAGATTTCACTCTGGTATTTGGAATGGTCCACAATTGAATTATTCAACGGTTAAAAAAGAGATTTTAGCCATTGTTTTATGCATTCAAAAATTTCAAAGTGATGTTTTAACGAAATTTCTTTTAAGAGTTGATTAAAAGAAGCCTCAAGAACTCAGCTTGAAAACTCTGTTGAAGTTTCCAAGGAGACTGAAGTTTGAGGCCTCTTATGCCTATGTGATAAAGAAGCCTCAGACTTCAATCTCCTTGACTAAATTGTTGTTTGGAGTCACTTAGAGTTGAGTATGAGCCAAGTTCTTACAAAATTTACGATTAAATTTACATTTGTACCCTTCCAAGTAATTATGATTCCTACGATTAGTTAGGGTTTGAGTCGATGATTGTATCAGTTGGTCGGCCATGCAAATCCCGGTGAGGTCGGTGGTCGGTGGTGGTCCCTCTGAAATGTTAGATCCCAATTCTTGTGAAAAGGTTAGAAATGACAAATTTTATCAAAAAAGTTCCTGGAGTACTAGTTGAATACTAGTTCATCGAGATGAATGAACAACTTGGGCTATGCTCTGAAAAACTGACAATTTGAAAACAAACATCATTTTATAGAAGGTGAGAGCAGTACATGAAGTAGGAAATGCCAAAACAAAATATAAAGGAACTATATAAAAATAGGAACTTTTGAATTTAGAAAAGATTATAGAATCAAAATCTCACAATGCTGTTCGATAGGTTACGAGACGAAACTGTTGAACTCTAGATTTGGATTTAGAACAAATTGAAAAATTCAAGTCTTACATATATAGGAATTTATCGGGTAGCAGCGAACCTTTAACCAAGTTGAAGTTAGACAAACCTATATGTATATGCAACGTGATGCGAGACATAACAAATTCGAGATTCCCTTTTAGGATTAATGGAAACAAACACATCTTTGAATGCGATTGTATTTGTGGCCCCGAGCGAAGTCCAGTTGACTATCCAGGTCGGCCGCGGAATACAAGAGTGGATGTCGGGTTGCAGGTACCACTTCAGAAAATCGAGCGAGTCTCCCTTTATGCGGGAGCTCTACCCCAATCTGATGCACCTTTGTCCCCGGCGGAGTCCGATACGTCTGATATAATCCCGACATGAGTAAAAATGCCTCTTGGGCTCGTAAGCCAATACTCGTAAAATCAATTATCATAACTATTCTTCAATTATCTCCCATTAATTCAATAGTTATTAACACTTTTGTTTTATACAAACATATATTAAAATCTACCAATTCTAATACATGTTATGTCAAAACCATCAAACCTGGCAAGCTATTTCAAATGGATCGTCTTCTCGAGTGCTCCTTGTACCTGAAATAAGGGGGATCCCACGACGGGGTGAGCTAAAGCTCATTAGGAGAATGCGCCCACTAAGTGGGCTGTCCCCACCTAAGTGCGGTCACGATGCTCAGAAGTAAGCACACACTCAAGTAAATACATGATCCTGGCAGATGTCTACATGATCACCCCATGTCACGAGTCCTCAGGCTCACTCACACTTGCCTAAGCCATGTATGAAAATAATCATTTTCAAAACAAAACTTAGTTGTTCTTGAAAATATACTCTGCAATATTCGATCAAATAATAGGACTACCCTCAGGGTGAATTGGTTGGTGAGCTTTCAGAAAGCAGTCATGGTCCTCATCCAGGAAATTGATCGGTGGCCCGTCTCCTGACCCGATTCTCAGGAATATCATCCTTTGAAATTCCTTTCGCAAACATATGTCCGTTTTTACAAAATACCTTGTCATGCACTCACACCTAATTCTAGGCTACCAGTGCATATGAAAATGCATTATGCCATTTCAAAACCATTTAATATAATGATATACATATTTTCCAATCAACTACAATACACTCATGTAATTTAACACATCACTCATCACCCCGATGTAGCTCCACTTGAGCAACTCATAATCATTTCAATGGCTTATAACACAATTTAATTCCATGTAATTGTGTCATTGAACTAACATTAAAATAATGTCTTAACCTATCTAGTTCCACATATCCAAGCCATTCGTTTCCTTACCATTTCAAGCACCACCTGACACATGGGCCAATTCTATCCATTTCACCTGAGCAGGGACTATTTTACAGTCCCAACGAAGAAATAAGTCGCACGGAGCATCCACACTTCATCGGTTCCTCTTGATGGAACGATTTCGTCAATTAGGTCTCTAATCACGAAAGCATAATTTATTCAATAAATTATCACAAACACCCGGTCGGTCCCCAGCGAGTGGGCTTGTCGCAGGCGCCCACTCATCTTCCCATCGGTTCAATTTTTTGAAACCACGATTTCCG
This sequence comes from Tetrastigma voinierianum, assembly GCA_016808115.1. NCBI lineage: Eukaryota > Viridiplantae > Streptophyta > Magnoliopsida > Vitales > Vitaceae > Tetrastigma > Tetrastigma voinierianum. The sequence continues at coordinate 21,843 of JAEQBH010001752.1, forward strand.
CTAGCTATTCGGTCTCATGCATACGACATAAATTTAATACACAATTCTAACACAGCAGCCCACAGTTTTACGGGTATCACGGACGGCCAGAATCTCGAAAATTCCACAATTCGGTCCATGTTTTGGGGCCAGATCCTACATTTATTCCGGCCTTTTTCCATACAAATACATGCATTTTAATGCAAAATTCCAGAATTAAAGACCCTAACAGCCCACTTATTTTCTGGACAGTCACGGCCTCTCAAAAATCCCAAAAAAAATTCTAACAACTCGGTCCCAAGTTTTGGGACCGATCAAACGGCCCCTCACGGCCTCAAACCAACCGAAACATCAAAAAACCCTTAAAAATGGGAGATAAAACGCCGTGAGAAAATCCTACCTCTTGGGTTTCGTGGCTTCATAATCAAGGTCAGCGCGTTGTCCCATCGCCGCGTAAAACTGACTTCTCTTCTTTCCGTCGGCCGTGAAGCGGTCGGATTAAATCGATATTTTTAGAGAGAAGTTTCTCTCTCTAAAGCATTTCTCTCAAAAAATGGTGGCTGCTGGAAGAATTCTGGTTCTTCACGTTTTTTGGTTTGGCTTTTGAGGGAGAAGGAGAACTATTTGCTATTTCGTCTCCTTGTGACTTAAATCAACCTTGAAATTGACCATTTTGTCCCTCCTTTCTCAGATTTGACATTCGGCACTATCTCGGCCATCCATTTTCATCATTTCTCTACTCATACCACTTATGGTACATGAGTACATGTTATATGTGGCTTTCGTCGCATCGAAAACCGATTCTGGCGCATCACGATGCCTCGGCGTCACCCGGAGCTATTGTCTCGACAAATTGCGAAATTTGCGTGCTAACTAGATTTCGAGGGCGATTCAGAAGTGCGATCGTTTCGTCATCCAGGTAGAAATTAATTACGGACTTTCGCGGTAATTAAAATTTTATAATCAAAATTACGATTTTGCCCTTATTCCAGTGGAATTTCTCGGGTCTTATTCTCCCTCCTTAAAAAGAATTGCGTCCATTTCACGCGCATCGCATCGACCATGTGCATATGTAACCTTACCTAACTCGAGGCCGTTAGCCGGGTATGATGACCATTGGGTCCCGATTCTTGATAACCGATGGGTTGTCATCTCATCCATGTCGAGCGACATCAACAACCCGACATGTCCACAACACCCTAAGGTCCTGCGCTTATTGCGGCTACGATCTTTAGTAGGAAAAATTTTCCATCATAATCGACTTTTCTAAGGGCCTCGACCTCATGTGTTTGTGAAGCTTGTATCGGAATAAACTTTATCACACAGATGCATTAATGAATGAACATGATGCATCCAATTTAAACACTAGCTAGTCAATAGTGCGCGAGTAGAGGCGTGCTGCATATCAGGCTAATCACGAGCGCTTCAGTCTACGTATACATGAGATCTCTCACGCCTCTAGGACAATCTCGCCTCATATGTCGGTGGCGGCAATGGTAACAACGTCATGCACTTGACTGGCCCAGAGACTCTCGACCTGAATCCTGTGGTGAGCCTGGAGCCTGCCTTCGACCACGGCTGTGTGGCTTGTCGATATCTGATCTTTGTATCTGAAGGCATAAACACAGCCCCGATACATTAATCATATACATAACCCAGTGTATACGAAATCAATTTCGCATTTAAATATTGAAGAAATTTTTCAACAAAATTTATTTTCAAAATTTTATTTTGAAAATTTTATTTTTCGAAAATTTTATCAAGTATTTGATTTTATTTTATTTTAATTAAATTTAATAAATATTTTTTCGAAAATTTATCTTACGATGAGCGATTGTTCATTAGGTGACCGGGAAAATGCAAGTGAGCCGGATGTGCATGAGTCAAAAGCTGAGCGGGTTGCGTACCAACTTGCTTGGTGACCAGCCGGCACGCCCGGCTGCAGCGCCGCGGGCACGCCCGAGGCACGCGCGCGCGCGGCCGCGCCCACGCTCCGCGCTCACTTGCGCTCACGCCCGGCGCCGCGCGCCCACGCTGCGCTGCGCCCTGCGCGCGGCGCACGCCACCTGCGCACCGTCCGTAGCGCCAGCGCTACGCACGCCACGCACCCCAGCACGCCCGCCGCCGTGGCATACTGCGCGCCGCGCACGCCTGCGCGCGGTGCGCGCCGAAGCTCGCTTCCAGCGCTAGCCCGGCGCGACCTCGTACTCGATGGTAGCCCGTTCCAATTCTGCACAAATTTTTTTTTTTTTCAATTTTTTTTTTTCTTCTCGGCCAGGGTGATACCAAAAAATATATTTATTTATTTTTCTTTCATTTCGTTACGCAGTATAAATTTATTAAAATTTATTTCATCAATATTATTGTTTTTTTTTTTTTTTTTTTTAATAAATTGTAATTTATTTTACTTATTCTCTTCGGTTACATTAGCCAAACTCGAGGTTTCGATTTTCCAACATGCACATGTGCTATCTACCTAAGCACACAAACATTCACATCACCGCATACAACTTGTGTCATACACACGAACACATACATACAACCATTCGTCAATCCACGTGATCACACACAAAACTACACATCGCGTGTCATGGTTTTTGTTTCGTGCCTTTTCTAGGTAGTCTCATACTGTTCTGACATCGAACCACACCTAGTGGTGATGTTCTTCCTCGACCATGGCTTTAGCTCCAAATCCTCCATCTTAGGTTTCCACCTACCTAAGTTCCACATTCTAAGACCCAGTGGCTGGACCCGAGTCCCTCAGGCCACACAGGTAATCATGCATACCTAGCTTATCAACACTAAGCTCTAGGTATTTATAAACCTGGCTCGATGCAGTGTGACGCCCCCGAGAGCCGAGGTCAGTTGATATCAGTCGACCCGCGGAATCCTGAAGTGGATGTGGGTTGCAGGCACCGCGGAGAAAAATCGGGCGAGTCTCCTTTGTGCGGGAGCTCACTTGAATGCGATTTTGCATGTACCTGTCTGACGAGTCCGATAAATGCGATATAATCCTGACATGAGTAAAAATGCCTCTTGGGCTCATAAACCAATGCTCATAAAATCAATTATCATAACTATTCTTGTTATCTCCCGATAATTCAATAGTTGATAACACTTTGTTTATCTGAACATATATTAAAATCTACAATTCTAATATGTTATGTCCCGAAAACCATCAAACCACAAATGGAAGCTTCTTCAAAATGGATCGTCTTCTCGAGTGCTCCTTGTACCTGAAATAAGGGATCTGACGGGGTATTCTAAAGCTCGATGGGAGGTACTTACTAAGTGGAACATTCACCACCTAAGTGCGATCTGATGCTCCAAGTAAACACACACTCAAGTAAAGCCACATGATCCTACTTGAATGTCTACGCGAGTCACCCCATGTCACGAGTCCTCAGACTCACTCACACTTGCCCTAAGCCGCCTGTATGAGAAAATAATCATTTTCAAAACAAACCCGTTGTTCTTGAAAATATACTACCAAAAAATATTCGGTAAAATATGGGACTACCCTCAGGAGTGAATTGGTTGGTGAGCTTTGAAGCAGTCATGGTCCTCATCCGAAATCTGTGGCCCATCTCCCGGCCAATTCTCGGAATATCATCCTTTGAAATTCCTTTACGCAAAACTATATCAGTTTTACAAAAATACCTTGTCATGCACTCACACCTAATTCCTAGGCTACCCAGTGCATATGAAAATGCATTATGCCGTTTGAAACCATTTACAATATGGCCCGATATGCATATTTTCAATCAACTACAATTACACTCATGTAATTTAACACATCACTCATCGCAATGTAGCTCAGCGACGACTCATAATCATTTCGATGGCTTACTAACACAATTTAATTCCATGTAATTGTGTCATTGAATAACACATTAAAGTAATGTCTTAACCTATCTAGTTCCACACATATCAAGCCATTCGTTTCATACCATTTCAAGCACACAACACATGGACAGATTCTATCCATTTCCACACGGCAGGGACTATTTTACGAGTCGAAAGCGGAAGCAGTGGAGTACATGCGGGCAGCCCTTTACTTCTATCGGTTCCTCTTGATGGAGCGGGTTCCATTCCCAACGGGTCTCCTAATCACCAAAGCATAATTTATTCAATAAATTATCACAAAAACACCCCAATTCAAATTCCTTAAACAGGAAGCGGGTCAGCCCACGGCAAATTTCCACTCATCCTACATCGGCTCCATAAATTTTTTGAAACCGATTTCCAGCTATTCTTGCCTCATGCATACCAACATAGAATTTAATACACAATTTAACACAACAATTTATTAGCTTCGGATCACACTGATGTACTTCAAGAATCTCCAAAATTTGCCACTTGGCCCCATGTTTTTGGGCCGATCCTACGTGCCCATTCCCTACTTTTTCCATACAAATACATGCATTTTAATGCAAAATTTAGAATTAAAGACCCTAACAGCCCACTTATTTTCTGACAACTCACGGCCTCTCAAAAATCCCAAAAAATTCTAACAACTCGGTCCTGCCTTCAGGGATTCGATCAAACGGCCCCCTCACTTCCGCCAAACCAACCGAAACATCAAAACCCTTAAAATGGGAATAAAACGCAAGTAGGAGAAAATCCTACCTCTTGAGTTTGTCAAAACCGCAAATCCGGGGTCCACGCTGTCCTCGCCAAGGCAGGAACAGCCTTCTGGGCTCTCCGTCGACCGCCACCTATCTGATTCGGGCTGTATTTTTAGATATAAGTTTCTCTCTCTAAAGCATTTCTCTCAAAATGGCGGCCGGAAGAATTCCTCGTTCTTCACAAGGTTTTTCGCTGGCTTTCTGAGGAGAAGGAGAACTATTTACATTTCATTCCCAGACTTAAATCAACCTTGAAATTGACCATTTTGTCCTCCTTTCTCGATTTGACATTCCCAAGACTATCTCTACATCCATTTTCATCATTTACTCATACCACTTATGGTACATGAGTACATGTTATATGTGGCTTTCGCTGCATCAAAACCGATTTATTTGCACCCGAAATGCTTATGCCCTCGAAAAACGTGCGACTCCGAATTGCCTCCAACAAATTCGCGAAATTTTACGTGCTAATCTAGATTTCGCAGACGATTCCAACTAAGATTGATCCGCTTCACATCCGGGAGGTCTAGAGAATTCACTACTGACTTTTAACCGTAATTAAAATTTTATAATCAAAATTACGATTTTGCCCTTATTCCGTAAATTGGAATTTCTGGTCTTACATTCTCCTCTTAAAAGAATTTCATTCCGAATTTCACGCATACGATCCAACCATGTGCATATGTAACCTTACCTAACTCCAAGACCGTGTCGGGTATGATGACCCGGCTAAGGTCCCAATTACTGATAACCCGATGGTTGTCATCTCATCCATGTCAAACCTGACATCAACAACCAACATGTCTAACACCCTAAGGTCCACCACGCTTCCGCTGCGCAACTCTGATCTTTAGTAGGGAAAAATTTTCCATCATAATACGACTTTTCTAAAGGCCTCAACCTCTATGTCAAGCTGTGAAGCTTGTATCAGGACTAAACCTATCACACAAGATGCATTAATGAATGAACATGATGCATCCAATTTAAACACTACGCTAGTCAATAATTGCGAGTAGAGACGCGCACTGCATATCCGACTAACTAACGCCGCCTCGCACTCATGAGATCTCGCCTCCTAGGACAATCTCGCCATATGTCCAAGCTTCGGCGCAATGGTAACACGTCATCCGCCCACCACCCGAACTCTCGACCGAACTCAGGGTCGACCCTCGACGACGCTCCGACTCTCGCCCATGTGGCCCACATACACACTGTGATCTCAAAGGCATAAACACAAATTCGATACATTAATCATATACATAACCCAGTTGTATATTAAATCAATTTCAGATTTAAAATATCATTAACAAATTTTATTTTCAAAATTTTATTTTTGAAAATTTTATTTTTCGAAAATTTTATCAAAATTATTTGATTTTATTTATTTTAATTAAATTTAATAAATATTTTTTTTCGAAATTTATCTTACAATGAATAAGAAGTTCATTAGGTGATCTAAAGAAAATACCGAAATGAACCTGACCGAAATCGAGTCAAAACCGAGCCAAAGACCGGTAACCAACTCGCTCCACTGATCACCAAGACGCCCAGCCACAAGACAGTGCACGCCTGTGCACGCCCACGCCGCGCGCCCCCGCGCCCACGCTCGCGCTCCGCACGCACGCCTGGCCGCCGCCACGCCGCGCCGGCCGCCCGCGCGCCCAACCGCCGCCACCCCGCGCACTCCGTCCACAACGCCTCGCAGACACGCACGCCCCACGCACTCCTAAAGACGCCGACGCCGTGCCGCCTACTTTAAGGCGCCTTCGCGCACGCCCTCGCAGACCCCAAATACGCGCCAAATCTTCCCAATTTAGCCTAAATACAAATTTCATGCTCCAACGGGCAAGAGTTCCATTTCCAATTTCGCGACAAATTTTTTTTTTCAATTTTTTTTCTTCTCAAATAATCGGACAATACCAAAAATATATTTATTTATTTTCTTTCATTTCAAAGACACTAATAAATTTATTAAAATTTATTTCATCAATATTATTGTTTTTTTTTTTTAATAAATTGCTTAAATTTATTTTACTTATTCTCTCGTCTAAATATAACATAAATTCTAAGGATGTCTACAAGGCCTATGTGCCATCTACCTAAGCACAATAAACATTCACATCACATACAACATGTCATACACACCAAACACATACATACAACCATTCATCAATCCACATGATCACACACAAAACACACATGCCGTGTCTTAGTTTTGTTTCGTGCCTTTTCCTAGGTAGTCTCATACCTATTCTCAACATCGAACCACACCTAGTGGTGATGTTCTTCCTCAACCATGGCCTAAGCTCCAAATCCTCCATCCATAGGTTTCCACCTACCTAAGTTCCACATTCTAAGACCCGTGGCCTAGACCCAAGTCCCTCAAGCCCTAGGTAATCGTATACCTAGCTTATCAACACTAAGCTCTAGGTATTTATAAACCTAAGCTCGATACTGCTGTGACGCCCAAAACCCGGGGTCCGTTGACTATCCAACCCGCTGAATACAAGTGGATACCCACACCACTTCAAAATCTAAGGTAGTCTCCTTTGTACTGGGAGCTCTACCCAAATACTGGACTGCATATACCTGTCCTAAGCAACCCAATAAATGCAATATAATCCCAATGATGAGTAAAAATGCTCTTGGGCTCATAAAATAACACTCATAAAATCAATTATCATAACTATTCTTCAATTATCTCCCAATAATTCAATAGTTGATAACACTTTTGTTTTATACAAACATATATTAAAATCTACAATTCTAATACATGTTATGTCCAAAAACCATCAAGCCACAAAATGGATCGTCTTCTCGAGAGCTCCTTGTACCTGAAATAAGGGGATCCCATCGATCAAGAGCCAAAGCTGCAGAGGAGAATCGCCCTGCTGGCCATTCACCACCTAAGTGCAAAGGTAAATGCTCCAAAGTAAACACACACTCAAGTAAATACATGATCCTACTTGAATGTCTACATCACCCCATGTCACGAGTCCTCACCGACTCACTCACAATTTGCCTAAGCCATGTATGAGAAAATAATCATTTTCAAACAAAACCCGCTTGTTCTGAAAATATACTAACAAATATTCTTAAAATATGGACTACTCCTCCGAGGTGAATTACAGGAGCTTTCCTCAAACAGTCATGGTCCTCATCCTAAGTGATCCTGCTCCATCTCCCAAACTCCAATTCCTCCTAATATCATCCTTGAAATTCCTTTCGCAAACATATCCGCTTACAAAATACCTTGTCATGCACTCACACCTAATTTAGGTTACCTAAAGGTATATGAAAATGCATTATGCCATTTTCAAAACCATTTACACAATATGACAATATGCATATTTTCACCAACTACAATTACACTCATGTAATTTTAACACATCACTCATCACCCAATGTAGCCTACTCTGAGCAACTCATAATCATTTCCAATGGCTTATAACACAATTCTAATTCCATGTAATTGTGTCATTGAACTAACACATTAAAATAATGTCTTAACCTATCTAGTTCCACACATATCAAGCCATCTGCTTCATACCATTTCAAGCACACAACACATGACAATTCCATCCATTTCACACAAACCCTGGACTATTTTTACAGTCCCAAAATAGAGCAAGTGGGTTGTCCACGGGCAGCCCATTATCTTCCTACATCGGGTTCCTCGATGAACCATTTCCATTCCCACCTGCCCCTAATCACCAAAGCATAATTTATTCAATAAATATCACAAAACACCCCACCCGCCCCTGCAATGTGGTGTTGGCCGTCCACGGCAGCCTGACTTCATCCTACATCGGTTCCAATTTTTGAAACCGATTTCCATAGCTATTCCCGGTCTCATGCATACCAACATAGAATTTAATACACAATTCTAACACAACAGCTCATACGCTCGGATCATTACTGAGACAGCCCAAGAATCTCCAAAAATTCCACAATTCGGTCCCATGTTTTGGGGCCGATCCTACGGCCCATTCCCGGCCTTTTTCCATACAAATACATGCATTTTAATGCAAAATTTCCAGAATTAAAGACCCTAACAGCCCACTTATTTTCTGGACAGTCACGGCCTCTCAAAAATCCCAAAAAAAATTCTAACAACTCGGTCCCAAGTTTTGGGACCGATCAAACGGCCCTCACGGCCTCAAACCAACCGAAACATCGAAAAACCCTTAAAAATGGGAATAAAACGCAAGTAGGAGAAAACTTACCTCTTGGAGTTTGTCAAAACTGAGAACCGGGTCCACGCGTTGTCCTCGCCGCGTAGAACTTCTCTCTTCTAATTCACGACCGACTGGCCGGATTCGTCGTATTTTAGAGTATAAGTTTCCTCTCTAAAGCATTTCTCTCAAAAATGGTGGCTGCTGGAAGAATTTGGTTCTTCACGTTTTTGGTTTGGCTTTTGAGGGAGAAGGAGAACTATTTGCTATTTCGTCTCCTTGTGACTTAAATCAACCTTGAAATTGACCATTTTGTCCCTCCTTTCTCAGATTTGACATTCGGCACTATCTCGGCCATCCATTTTCATCATTTCTCTACTCATACCACTTATGGTACATGAGCAGATGTTGAGGTGTGGCTTTCTGTCAGATCGAAAACCGATTTGACTGACCCGAAATGCGATGCCTCGAAAAACGTGCCGACTCCGACTGTCTCAACAAATTGCGAAATTTTACGTGCTAACTAGACTGCGACTATCTAACGGTATGATCCGTTTCACGTATCCGAGGTTCAGAGAATTAATTACGGACTTTAACCGTAATTAAATTTTATAATCAAAATTACGATTTTTGCCCTTTATTCCTTAAATTGGAATTTCCCTCTTAGTCTTACACTCAATTCATATCCAAACTTAGAGTTGGACTGTATGAATGATAAGAGCATTCATAAAGCCTTAACTCTAAACATTCAAACTCAAAATTATCACATGGACCCTAGATCCAGGAACATACTTATAGCATACGCAGGTACTATAAAGCAATGACTCGGTGAGTCAACCCAAATTGCCTTTTGTCCTCACCAAAGATCAAAACCCACTTGGCAAGCAAATGAAAAGAATTCAACAGTAATAATTCCAAAACCTATTCCATGGGAATGTTTGACAATCCTCGAATGGAATTTTAAACAACTCTTAGCTCCAAACCTATTGAACAACCAAAACTTTATCCATAATAAGATGGACAAGGAACACCAAATTAATTTTGAGCCAAGAAAAGAAAACTTTTAACAAGAACATATTCTCGGAAGGTCTTCTAACTCTTTATTTAGAAATTAGAACTCCTTCTAGAAGATCAAATACCAATAACTTAAATCTAGAAGAAGAGACTATTCATCTACTATTCCGCATTTAAAATATACAAGGATCAAATCAAACATCTAAAATTTCCAGATAGGTCTCCAACATTTTTCAATGATGTCACCTAATGATGAGTCTTCTCAGCCTCAACATGATGACAAATAAAATGTGTTTGAAATAGACAAAGAATATTTAAGAAAAGAAATAAAATCAAGAACATAAAGAAAAGCAATGGTTTTTCCTCAAAATTCATCTCAAGAAACAAAAGAGTAAATTTTAGAGGAATAATGGTATCAAACTATGGAAACAATGGAAATGAATATTCCAATGTTCACATATTTTGGACATTATGTATGTCAGAAATAATCAAATAAAATATCCTTTTCACAAATAAATATATGTTCTAAAAGGAATGGAAGTCGTTACTACTCAAAAGAAGATAGTATCAACTCATCCTCCTTTGGAAGAAATAAAATAAAAGCTCAAGGTGTTGAAATAATAGCCCCACCTTCAAACAAATCACTCAAAGGAAGCATGAAACAGAATGACAAATTAAAAGATATAAAAGGAATTCAACAACAAAATAATTTACAAATCAAATCTTAGGAACACTTTCAACTCAATTAAACAGAATTGAAAGTAAATACTTTACAAAAAATTATAAACCTGAAAAAGATGAAAAGGAAGAAAAACAAGAAAGTCTTATATTCAAACCTATAAAACCCCTTAAATTAGGAGGTAACAAAAATAATGACGAATTAATAAGACTTCTAACCCAAAAACTAGCAGGAATAGAAATAAAAGATCCCTCTTGTTCAAAAAGTCAAGTAAATTTCTTAAGTGGAACAGAAAAAAGTTCAATTGCTTCTGAACAACTTATTGAAAATTTACAAACATCTGAGCAAGATGATGAAAAAATAAACAAGTTAAAAACTTGGCATCAAAGATCAAAAAACTTTTATCAAAGACCTACTCCTCCAGATTTGCATTTTGAGGAGAAACAACTTAAAACAAAATAGCTATATTAGCAATGACATCATTCTTGAATAGATGCTCTTTCTGAACATGAAATTTTTTTTTTTATTGTGTCAAATACAAATGGCAAATATCGCTATTTGCAACCGATGATGATTGGAACATTGCTCAATTAATCACAACAGTTTCAATGGCACATTAAAAACTTTGGTGGAAAACTACCTAAGTGAAAGAAAGATTACATCTTAAAAGTACAAATGAGGAAGGAGAGTAAAGACTCCAATTATAAGATCGGTCTATGCTATAACCAAACATTTCAGGTGATCTGTCATTTATGGAAAGAACTTCCGAAATTCTACGAAACTTAACATGTAGAACACCGAAAGTGATCTTAAATGGTATTATGATGTTCTTAGTAACTGATGGTAAGGGCTGATGCTAGAGATTTCATCGAAAGAAAGATTCCTTTATGGACTCCCCTGCTTTCAATACAATGACGTATTCAAGATGCCCTTAGAGAAAACATGGAGGAACAATCCAATTTGACACCCTTACTTATGGAGATCTCATAAGTACTGTCAAAAATGAAGGTCTTAAGCTGTGTTCCTCAACTTAAACTCCAATATCAAGTTAAAAGATCAAAAGCTTCTAAAAAGATTTAGGTTCTTTTTGTGCTCAATATATATATATATATATATATATATATATATATATATATATATATATATATATAAATCTATATAGTTATCTATAATTATCTATATATATAAATATGTATATGTCTATATATATAATATTATTTTATATATATATATATATATATATATCTATATATATATATATATAGATATATAAAATCTATATATCTATATATATAGATGTATATACATATCTTAATATATAGATGTATATAGATATATCTATAGATGATATATCTATATATATAGATATGTATATATATATATATATAGATATGTATATATATAGATATATATATATTTATATATATAGATAACTATATATATATATATAGTTATCTATATATATAATATGTATATACTCTATATATATAAATCTATATAGATATCTATATATATAAATCTATATATATAGATGTATATAGATATATCTATATAGATATTTATATATAGATTTATATATATTTATATATATATATATATTTATATATCTATATATATATATTTATATCTATATCTATTTATAGATATAGATTTATATATCTATAAATAGATATAGATATAGATATATATATATAGATATATAAATCTATATATAGATATATAAATTATATAATCTATATATATATATATATATATATATATATATATATATATATATATATATATATATAGATATCTATATATATAAATCTATATATATAGATATATATAGATGTATATAGATATATCTATATATATATATATATATATATATATATATATATATATATAGATATCTATATATCTATATAGATATATCTAAATACATCTATATATATAGAGTATATATATTGCCTATATATATAGATATATAGATTTATATATTTATATATATATTAGACGCCTAAAACTCCGGGTCCGTTGACTCACCACAACTCGCTGGAATACAAGTGGAGGTCGGGTTACCCGATGCCACTTTAGGAGGACCCAAGTGTAGTCCCTTTGTACGGAGCTCTACCCAAAATAAAGATCTCGTGATATAATTGGTCCCAAACAGTCCAATATATGCAATATATAAGTAAAACGACCACTTGGGCCCATAACCAATACTCCTCATACTACAACAACTATATCCAATAGTTTCAAAAGAGTTAATAATTCACTCTTATACAACACATATATCAAAATTAGAGAATTCTAATACATGTTTCAAATCATCAAAGCCACAACCCGGCTTTCTTCTAAGACTACCCCATGACGTGCCGTCACAAGATGCTCCCCGTAGACTGTGAGTAAAATAAAGGGGGTCCTATCGACGGGGTGAGCTAAAGCTCAGAAGGAGAATCGCCCTAAGTGGGCCACTCACCACCTAAGTGCAGTGCAATGTTCCATCTTAAACACACATTCAAGCAAATGCATGATCCTACTTGAATGTCTACGACCAACTCCGCATCCCGAGCCCTCACCGACTTCCCCACACCCGCCTAAGCCTCGTATGAGAATTATTAATTTACTAGTGGGCACCTCCGATGAATATATATCAATCGCCGCTCCGACGATTGATATATATTATTTGTTTGTGGACTAACACCCTCTACGAATATATATCAACTGGCTTCCGACGGTTGATATAATATTTAAATTTTACCACCCTCCGATTTAATATATATCAACCGGGCCAGCTTCCAATCTATTGATATATTATTTAGCTTGTGGACTACCCTCCGATGAATATATATATCAACTCGCGCTCCCGAATTTCGGGCTGATATAGCTATTTAGTTTGGACTACCCTCCACATTAACATTTTAGACTAGCCCCGAACCTTTTCTAGACTCATCTCATGCACTAACTCCTATATTCCTAGGATGTTCCAAGGCATGTGGAATGCATGTATGCCACCCAATACGCCTAATCACATGCAAATATATAAACCTGAATATACTCGCATAATTAAAATCACACAATCATGTTATGTAATTATCATTTCAAACACCAAAATTAGCTCACTTGAGCTAATATTCAAACACAAGCAATTCGATTCGAATTACTTAACCAAGCACATATTTTCCCAAAAATACATTTTCGGGTCATTATTCCTGGGAACAAGAAAAACCCTAGGTTTACCAAGCTCCAACACTCAATAAATCATCGGTTCATATTACGAACCCGCATTTCACGCCACTTCAAATGCCCTTCAAATCAAATCAACACATGATTAACACCAAAACATACCATTTGGTACCATCATCAGTCATGGAGCTACTAATGGCCGCCTATTTTGCTTCCAAATTTATATATAAATTGATCCCAAGGTTTGGGACCGATCAACCCGCCCCTAATGGCCTCAATCAACTCAAACATTCGAAAAGTACTAAAAATGGGAGTAAAACCCAAGTAGGGAGAAATCCTACCTCAAGGAGTTTGAAGAAACTCCCTAAATCCGGTACCCACGCGTAGCCCTTTCCGCGTAGAGCATTTCTCCTTGGTCCCGAAGCCTCCGACGGCCGGATTGCCGTGATTTTTAGAGAGAAGCTTTCAAAAGAAAAAACTTCTCTAAAGAAAATGGCCACTGCTGTGTTTTTCTCGGTTCAAATCCTGCTGGGTCTTTAAGTAGGCTTGAGATCGCACTATTGACAATTTTGTCATTTAAGGCCTTAAAATCAAATTTCATAATGATCCTTACGTCCCTCCTTTACTGCATTTGATATTCACATTATCTCGCCTTCCATTTTCATTATTTCTACTCATACTACTTACGGTAATACGAGCTTATTATGTGACTGGTCATCGGGGAAAACCGTTTTACGACACCAAACGCAATGCCTTGAAAACGCGGGCTGACCGACTGTCTCAAATTACTAAATTTTACGTATAGCTAGATTTCTCATGAGACGATTCCAACCAGGTAACTGCTTTCATTATCCGAGATCTAGAGAATTAATTACTGATTTTAACCGCATTTACAATTTTCAGAATAATCGAAATTACGATTTTTGCCTTATTCCTTAGTAAATTGGAATTTCTGTCTACATTCTCCTAAAGGAATTTCATTTTAAATTCGAAACGATCTTTATCAAACACATGCATATGCACATGCACTCTACTACATGCATAACTAGTCATTTAAATCTTAAACGACTCAACCACGTACCTTCATCCCTAAACAAGAAGTGGGATAGGTAGCCCGCATCGCGTGTCCCTCCCGCGCTCCCACGCCTCGACTCCTCCACTCCACACGCCGCCTACAAGACTCTCACTCACCGGCCTGGCCGCAAAACCCGATCATCCAAATGCACACCGGTCCCCTCCTCAAAGGTCCCACTGCAACCTCAATCTCTCCCCAATCCACCACATGAGTTGGATCGGAGTATATTTCCGGAGCATGGAGACGTGAAACACCTCGTGACACCGACATACCGGGCGTAACGCGAACCCAGACGCAACAAGGCTTCATCCTCTCGAGCATCCGAAAGGCCCAATGAACCCCTGCGCGATAGCTTCCCGTGCTTACCGAACCCCACCTCACTCTCTAGGAATCACCTTCAAGGAAACGCGATCACTAACTCGAACCTATGGGTCGACGCCCTGCTTACATTAGCATACTCTTCTGGTCGCCCCGAGCCTCGAGAAGACGCTTATCGCATCAAGCCTCACCTTCTCATAGGTGTCTCTAACGACCGTGACCATGGATGGAGCTTTCTTCCACCTCATTCAACTATAACGATAATCCCTACGGCCTCCCATACACGCCTCATATGGTGCCATTCAGACACTCGCCCGATAACCTGTCGTTGTAATGAATTCTACCAAGGGTAATTAATCCTCTACCCTCATGATCCAGACACATGTTCGCAATACTTCTAACACCCGTATGTAATCCATACACACGAATCCTACACAACCCTTACTGGTGTGTGTAACCGCTAACTCTCCAAGGTCACAATCACCGACAATCCAATGGACTGGCCAACTCAATCCATGCCATGCAGACATCCATTTGTCAGCCCTCACAAACTTCAACCACACCCAATGCAATTTCCAAAGGGTATCTAAACCCCGAGTCACCCCGACTCCTATCACCAATCCTCAAATTACAGGACAGCCATGTCCTGTGTTTTCATCTCTGAGTCACTCCCGACTCATCACCGACTCTAAGTCTACGTGGATAACCCGAATTTATCTCGACATAACTCTTCTGGCTTACACTTCGAGCCTCTTATTATCGACTCAACCATGAGTCTTCATCGACGTAGTCCTAAAGACAACCCAACCCACACCTCACCAAGGGCGAATGACCGCATCGTGCACCCACACCCGACTCGACGTGATGTTACCGTGCACATGAACGCAATGATGCTATACTGTAACAACCAATCCCGGTTCCACCATGAGCAGAATCATGGAGATCTCTCACTCATAATCCCGACCTATCAGGTCAACTCTCACCCTACATCCTAGGGAAGAACATCTACACTGGTTTAAAGGCCTTAACCCCAAGTCCAAATCCAATGTCGTGGTCGGTATGACAACCCACTAAGGTCTCACCATCGATAACCTGATGGTCGTTAACTCATCCATGTCAAGCCCGAATCAACAACCACTGGGGTCTACCACCCTAAGGTCCACCATGCTTCACAAGCAGAACCCCGATCCGTCCCTCGACTTCGACTCCACACTCAGCCCTCCGCCTATCCTGGGCCGAGAGTGCTCAGATAGCACCCCAAACTCCGAAACTAGCTCCCTCTAACCCTTTACTATGCAAGGCGGGAGGAAACGAACCGATACTCTCCTCGTCTCACGGCTAACTCGACTGTATTGTCCCAAAGTCTCGGGGATCCCCGTCCCAGTGGTAATCCGTCACCATGCTCAACCCGGCCCTAGTCCTCGAACCAGGAAGTGTAAGTCTTCTACCTCTTCCCCGAACTAGAGAAAGCTTATTCTCCCACTCTTGTTATCAACACCAGATTCCGGGGAGTGTCTGTGTATCCTCACTACCCTCTCACGGTCAGGTCGGTCCCAACCATAGTCCATATCCCATAGGTGAAACCCTATAATCCTCACTCGAATGGACAACTTCAAACTCTATTTTCATGTTTCTCAGAATAACCCACCCAATCCTAAGAAACTATGCATCTCGAAGATTGACATTCCCATTTCTCCCAACCTATCACGCTCAACCTCCCAGTCGACCGACACTCCCGATAAGCACACCACGTGTCCCAAAATCTCGCCGTGTTTAAAACTCTCACTTAATCGAACTCGCGTGACAAATTCGATGGTCTCTCAACAACCTGTGAAACGATCCTCTCAAGTGATACTCATGCTCCACTCGACTAGGAGTGTATCAAAATGTCATCCACGAAGACTACAACAACTGATTCAGATGTGGTTGGAACACCCTATGCATGAGATCCATGAATGCTGCTAACGCATTCGTCAATCCAAAGGGCATCATTGTAAACTCAAAGTGCCCATAACACGTCCTAAACGCCGTCTTAGGGATATCTGTCTCCCTAACCCTCAGTTGAGGGTAACTAGTGCGAAGGTCTATCTTGAAGTAGACTCGCGCTCCTCTCAACTGGTCAAATAAATCATCAACTTCTGCACGGGTACCCGATTCGATCATAATCACTAACCGTCAGAAGTCAATGCACGCGGTCTCGCCTTCTCCTTCGCAGAACAGAACCTGAGCGCCCCATGGTGAAGTGTTTCTATTTAATGAACCTCATTCAAGAGCCCTGTGAACTGACTCTGAGTTCCTGCAACTCAACCGGTGTCATCCTATGCGGAGTCATAGAAACGGGAAAGGTACCAAGGTGTAACTCAATACCGAAGTCTACCACTCTCCGTGGAGGTAGTCCAGGTAGCTCATCTGGAAAACATCCTCATACTCGCAAACCACTCGAGGTAGATCTAAGTCTGGTCTCACCTCGTCCTCTGTGTAAGGCCTCGCTAGCCAACCCGGCTTAACCGGCCCCCATACACCCTGGACTCGTATACCGGTCTCGGGGCAAAAATATCATGCTTCATCCCCCGACATACCACGTGAGTACCGTCCCACGTGCAAAGGTGAATCCCCTCCTACGCTCACAATCGATAACGGCCTGTAAACTATCAGCCAATCCATCCTCAGGATGACCTCGAACTCTGACATGTCCACAATCCTCATGTTCACTGTGAGTAGAGTCCTCGAGATCTCTAACTCGTAACCTCGACCTATCATTCTTATTCTCGCCCTAATCCTTAGGGAAGAACTCACGTGCAACGACTCCTCTAAGGTCCCCAGAGAGGTCCTCGCCTTCCACCATTCAAATTCTCATTCTCTAGCCAGGAATGTCGCTGAATTAACCGGTCGTGTCGAGGTAATCTCCATAGCCTCTAACACTTTCTCGATCCTGAATGAACCAATGGTCTACCACCATCTGATTCTTCCCGTGAATGCCTGAGGATGATACAGTCCCCAAACCTCCGAAGGTTACTAGGATCTTCCCGTCACCCGCTACACCGCCTCAGCCATAAAGATTCATTGTAATACCTACAAATTTCGACAAAAAGTCCGTCGATCAAACACTCCAGGTGGTTCCCGACTACACTTCGTGACTCTCCGCGGCCCTCGCCTCTACTTCAGCCATCTATATATGTCAAATGGCTACACGATTCTTGAAATTCATTTCAAATTAACTAGCAATGCACATGCCAATTACTAATAGACTCGACAATCCATGAACCGACCTTGCTCATTTCCTAAGTACGCTTAAATTCCAACCACCGCCCAAAGATCCAAACTCTAATGTCATCGATCCTAACCTTAAGATTCACTCATTCTTCCCATACGCATCACACTATGCATATAACTTCCTACGCAACTACCGCGCAATCATGATTTCAAACTAAGAGTTAATCCAATACGCATTCTAAGGCATAACCACAAACTTCGAGACACTAATCATACACATAAATCAAGCATACACATTGTCCAGAATGCAAGGCAATCCATTTTGCATTTAAAATATTGTTTTCAACAAAACTTTATTTTCGAAAATTTTATTTTTGAAAATTTTATCAAATTTTATTTTATTTGATTTTTCAAAAAAAAAAAATTTCAAAATGATCGTCACGCTGACCACCAACGCATCGCTCACCGACATCATTCACTGGGACATCGTTCATGGATTACTATTCACGACATCGCTCATGATTACCATTCACGGCTTAATTGCTCATGGATTACCGTCACATAATACAAAATCAGACAGAACACAATTTACCTCTTCTTCACTACTACCTTACAATACAATTTCCTTAACTTCCTTTCCTTGCAATACACTCTTGTATATTGCAACAATTTCTATGTCAGCTTGCTTCCCCACTATATTACACATTATAATGTTGCAATACAATTTCTTCTTGCAATACAATCACTAGCCACTACACAAACCAAGGTCGGTATTACAATTTGTATCGCAACTCAACCTACACTATTCCCGCAATACAACTAAGTTACCTGCCTCTTTTCTCAACATTTCAAAAATTGTATTGCAATACAATTTCCTTTACTTTAAGCCTTCCTTGCAATACAATCCCGCAATACAATGGCAGCCTACCTCCTCTTATCGTAATACAATTTCACCCCACAAGCCCTTGTTGCAATAATCTCAACCTTCCTAATACAAAAATTTTGTTCTCACAATACAATACCTCCAAATTCTTCATTTCTTCCCGCAATACAAAAATCAGATTGCAATAAAAAAATTTTTTTCAATATATCTGGGCAAAAGAGTCTCAAAAACGATTTTGCCTAAAATTTTTTTTTTTTTTTTTTTTTTTTTTTTCATTTATTTTAAATTGGAAAAATCTCTAAAATCCACTAAAATCATTTTTTTTTCCATTTTCCATAATACATCAAATAAATTATAAAATTTATTTTCTTCAATTTTACACTCATAAAACCTTTAGAAAATTATTTTTCCTCTTCTAACCAAATAAATCTATAAAATTTATTTTCTTTTTCCGCTTTCCACTCAAATTTTTCCACTCAAATAAATTTATAAAAATTTATTTTCTATTTCAATTCCCATCCAATAAATTTATTAAAATTTATTTTCCTTCATTTTTATTCCTGCTTATACACTATACCACCCAAAACATTTTCTAAAATATTTCCTTTAACTCATCTATGTGCTAATCACCAAGCACACAACATTATAATACACATTACAAACCAGTTATACACACAATCACCAATTAATTCACAAAATCACAATAAAACACATCAACACACGTGCACGTAGTGGTCCTAGTTTTCATTCCGTGATTTTCCTAGGTAATCTCATACCTAAACCGAATAACATCAAACCACACCTAGTAGATGGATACCCAAACCCGAGCCCTCAGGTATCTGTGATACCTAAGCCTGATACTGCCTGCGACGCCCAAAACCCGGTGGGAATCATCAGACACCAACCCGCGAATACAAGTGGAGGCCTGCCACCCATGCCACCAGAGTGACCCAGAGTCTCCCTCAGGACTGTGAGCTCTACCCAAAAAGACCCGCATATACCCGTCCCAAACAAATTCAATATATAAATATATATAAAACTACCACTTGGGCCCATAACCACTCCTCATACTACAACAACTATATCCAATAGTTTCAAAAAAGAGTTAATAATTCACTTTATACAACACATTACATCAAATTAGAGAATTCTACTACATGTTTCATCAAAGCCACAACCCTGGGCTTCTTAAGACCACCCCATGACGTGTCGTCTCCGCATGCTCCCGTACCAGAAAATAAAGGGGTCCTGACGAGACTGGCGAGCTAAAGCTCAAGAGGAGAATCGGACGGCGGTCTACTCACCACCTAAGTGTGCCAATGTTCCATTTAAACACACATTCAAGCAAATGCATGATCCTACTTGAATGTCTACATGACCAACTCGGGATCCCGAAACACCGACTCTCTCACACCCGCCTAAGCCTCAGATGAGAATTATTAATGTGGTTAGTGGGCAACTCCGATGAATATATATCAAGGCCTCACGATTGATATATTATTTGTTTGTGGACTACCCTCCGATGAATATATATCAACTCGGGCGCCTCCGACTGGCTGATATATTATTTGGGCTTGACTACCCTCCGCGAATATATCAACTCCGCCATCCACTCCATTGAGATATATTATTTAGTCTACTGACTACCTCCTAATGGTAATATATATCAACTCGGGCCGCTCCGACTATTGATATATTATTTATTTGGACTAATTCCATGATTAACATTTAGACTACCCTCCGAACCGTTTTCTCTAGACTCATCTCATGCACTAACTCCTATATTCCTAGGATGTTCCAGTGCATATGGAATGCATGTATGCCAATTCCAATACAGTATAATCACATGCAAATATATAAACCTGAATATACTCGCATAATTAAAATCACACAATCATGTTATGTAATTATCATTTCAAACACCAAAATTAGCTCACTAAACACAAGAATTCGATTCGAATTACTTAACTACACATATTTTCCAAAATACATTTTCTGTTATTCTGTAGGAACGTAAAGAAACCCTAGGGTTTAATGCTCCAACACTAACAAATCATCGGTTCATATTATGAACCCGCATTTCACGGCCACTTCCAGCCTCAAATCAAATCAACACATGATTAACACCAAAAACATACCATTTTACACCATCATCAGTCATGGAGCAGTCACGGGCTGCTCCATTTTGTCTCCAAATTTTATATAAATTCGATCCCAAGGTTTGGGACCGATCAACCCGCCCCTAATGGCCTCAATCAACTCAAACATTCGAAAAGTACTAAAAATGGGAGTAAACCCAAGAGAGGAGAATCCTACCCGCGAGCCAAGCAAACTCCCTAAACCCACTCCACGCGTAGCCCTTTCCTCGTTGCAGTAGAGCATTTCCTCCTTCTTGTCCCGAAGCCTCGCCGACTCATCACCATGAAGATTTTTAGAGAGTAGCTTCAAAGAAAAATGGCTATTGCAGGTTTTTCTGTCTAAATCCTCTGCTTTTTGGTCTTTTATAGGTTGAGACGGCACTATTAATTTTGTCATTTAGTGCCTTAAAATCAAATTTCATAATGACCTTTACGTCCCTCCTTTATCAGATTTGATATTCTAGCATTATCTCACCTTCCATTTTCATTATTTCTCTAATTATACTACTTATATTAATGTAGTACTTGTTATATGTGACTTTCGGCCACGCCGAAACCGCTTTTACGACACCCGAAACGCAATGCCTTGGAAAACGTAAGGCCGACCAATCGTCTTTAAAATTACGAAATTTTACGTGCTAGCTAGATTTCGCGAGACCTATCCCAAATCCAACTACTCATTATCCGGCATCTGCAGAATTAATTACGGATTTTTAACCGTAATTACAATTTTGTAATCGAAATTACGATTTTTGCCCTTATTCCAGAAATTGGAATTTCTCGGGTCTTACATATATATATAGATATATAGATGTATATAGATATATCTATATAGATATATACATATCTATATATATAGATATCTATATATATATATATATATATATTTATATATAGATATATATATATATATATTTTTATATATAGATATTCACATCTATATAGATTTATATAGATATATAAATCTATATATATATATATATAGATGTATAGATATATACATATCTATATATAGATATCTATATATATATATATATATATATATATATATATATATATATATATATATATATATATATATAGATATGTATATATCTATATAGATATATTTATATACAAATGTACTTTATCTATATATATATATATATATATATATAGATATGTATATATCTATATAAATTTGCCAGCACTACTAAAGACTTATATTAGTACAGAGGTGTGACGCCCCAAACCTGGTCCGTCGACTACCCACAACTCACGGAGACATGGACGCTTGTTACCCGACATTACTTCAGTAGTGGGACCCAAGCAGTAGCCCTCAGACGGAGCCTCTACCCACCATACAAACCCGCATATAACCTCGTCCCAAGTTACTCAATATAATGTCATATATCAAATATATCCAATATGCATACCAACTATATATCTCCATAGCTACAAGAGTTACAATATCTTCACTCTTAAACAATACATATATTAAACTTAATTAGTTCTAATACATGTAAACATCAACAGCCACATTATGACTTCTTCAGAACTCACCTCAGATCGAACCGTCTCTCGCACGCCCCGTAATTGAGCGGGGATCCCACGTACCTGGTGAGCTAAAGCTCGCAGGAGAATCGCCTAAATGGGCCACTACCCACTCAAGTGCGCAGGCAATGTTCCAAATTAAACACACATCTCAAGCAAATGCATGATCCTTAATGAGTGCTGTCTACATGACCAACTCGATCCCGAGTCCTCATCGACTCTCACACTCTAAGCCTTGTATGAGAATTATTATTTTATTAGTGGACAACCTCCGATGTATATATACCAATTTGGGTCAGCCTTCCATTGATATGATATGAGGTATAAGTATATTATTTGTTTCAGGACTACCTCCATGAATATATATCAACTGGCCGCTCACAGATATATTGTTCGTTTGTGACTACCTCCGATGAATATCAATCGGGGCCGCCCGACGATTGATATTATTCGTTGGACTACCCTCCGATATTTTATTTGTGACTACCCTCCGAACCATATTTTTCTAGACTATCTCATGCACTCATTCCTATAATCCTGGGGATGTTCCAAAGGTATATGGAATGCATGTGGTGCGGCCTAATACAATTTCTAATCACATGCAAATATATAAACATGAATATACTACATAATCCAAATCACACACCAAGTTATGTAATTATACATTTCATCACATCAAAATTAGCTCACTTAGGCTATCGATCAATCACAAGTAATTCAATTTGAATCACTTGACCAAACACATATTTCACACAAAATATATTTTGATCGTTTCTGAATAGTGAAACCCCCTGCTACTATGTTCCTAAAAATCATTAACTCAACCTGCTCACTTAGTGAACTCAAGAATCCACTACCATTCCCTACTTCAATCAAACCAATATGATTAACAGTGAAATATTTTGGAATTAAAACACCCAAACAAATTCTCTAAATTTCCTCAAGGGCCACTTACCAACCAAGAAAATCCCCAAAAATTTCCACAAATTTGGCCCCATGTTTGGGATCGATCAACTGCCCCTCACTACTAAACCAACCAAATTAGTGGAAAACATTTAAATGGGAATAAAACCCAAGTAGGAAGAAAATCCTACTCAAGGAGTTTGAAGAACTCCCGATCCCTGAGTCCACGCATTGCTCGTCTCAGAGAGAACGTTTCTCCTTCATTCCGAAGACCGGGACTGGGCCTGATTTGAAACACAAATCTGTGAGAGAAGCCGAGACCTTCTCTCTAGACCCCATTCTCAAGCCATAAAGAGCCACTGACCTCTTTCTCCTCCTAATTCACGCTTCTTATTAAATGGAGAAGATGGTCATGTGCACTATCGCTGGGCTTAGTCACTTAAACATTTACGAAAATGATGCTTACGTTCTTCTTTCTCGTATTCGATATTCTATGACTACTTCAATATCCATTTTCATCGTTTCTTCTACTCACACCACTTATGGTACATGAGTACATGCTATATGTGACTTTCGTCAAGAGATCGAAAATAGTTTTACGACCAAACGCTTATGCCTCAAAAACGTGCCGATTCGACCGGCTCCTTCGCAAAATTACGAAACTCTTTACGTGGTTGGCTAGGATTAAGGAGACGATTTTGAATCTGCAACTGCTTTCATCATCCGAGATCCAGAATTAATTACTTTATTTTTAACCGAAATTACAATTTTCAGAATCAAATTACGATTTCGCCTTATTCTGTGAATCAATTTCTGCTCCATTCTCCTCCCTAAAGGAATTTCTATTCCGAAATTCGAAACGATTCATTATCAAACACATGCATATGCACATGCACTTCAGTACCATGCATGTAAACCAGTCATTTAAATCTTAAACGACTAAAACCACGCACCTTCATCCCTAAACAAGAAGCGGATAAGTGGTTCGCAGACGTCCTCGCGGCTCCCACGCTGACTCCTCCACCCACAAAGGCAGCCATAGCACTCACTAGCCCCACGATCTTGTAAGGTCGCAAGACCCGATCACGCTATCAATAATGCACACCGGTCCCTCCTCGAAGGTCCCATCCCGTGTCAATCTCAATCCGGGCCTCAATCCACCATGAGCCGGATCCGTATAATTCGAGCATGGAGACGTGAAATACCCTCGTGGACACCTATCATGTCGGGCCAGAATGCTGAACCTGACGCACTGGTGGTCTACTCTCGAGTATCTCAAAGGTCCTATGAATCCTTAATACCTTCCCACGCCGCTTCGAACCCGACCACTCCTCTCTTGTGTGAACACTCATAAACGCGATCATCAACCTCGAACTCTAAGGGTCGACGCCGGTGACATCAGGGACATAGCTCTTCTAACGGATTCAGCCGCGAAGACGCTGTCGGGACAAGCTCACCTTCTCGAGGTGTCTCTAATCGCATCGTGACCAAGTGATGGAGTTCTCTCCCACCTCATTCAACATAACTAAGTGATCTACATGGCCTCCCACACAATGTCTCTATACGGTGCCATTCGTATACCCGCCCCGATAACTATTGTCAGGCGAACTCCACTATACTAACTTCTACCCTTATGATCCGGACACATGTTCGCAACATGCCCTCTAACACCGTATGTAATCCATACACATCGGCACAAACCCTTGCTTCGGGTGTGTAACCGCTAACTCTTCTCCAAGGTCACAATCATCGATAACTAAATGGATCGGTTAACTCAATCCATGCCATGCATGACATCCATTTACCCCAGCCCTTGCCACCACGCACTCCAATGCACTCTGGTATCCAACCTCGAGTCACCCCGACTCTATCACCTCAACCTAAGTTCACGCGATAACCATGTCCCCGTGTTTTCATCTCACATAACTCGCCCACTTCAAGCTCCATTACATTATCACAAATTCGGATATCTCCCTTGCCCTACACCCTAACTGATTCTCACTCGAGGGATTTACGCACCCCTTTCGCTCGCTTCAACACACTTTAATTATCTTCACTTCATCAATCGAACTATGAGTCTCATCGACGCATCCCAAAGACAACTCACCCCACACTCACCAAGAGTGGTGAATGACCCACGGCACCCAATAACTTAATTCGACGCGATGTCACCATGCACATGAACCGAATGATGCTATATCGCGGACAACCAATCCCTGCCCACCATGAGCAAACTGAGACCCTCTCATTCATAATCCCGACCTATCTCAATAACTCACCCTACGATCCTGTGAAAGAGCATCTATTCAGTGGCTTCTCAAAAGGTCTTAACCTCTAAGCCCAAATCCACGTCGGTCTGCATGACACAACCCACTAAGGTCCTTAATTATTAATGACAACCCGATGGTTGTCAACTCATCCAGCATCCAAACTCGACAACTTCAACAACCAATGTGTCTACTACCCTAAAAGTCCACCACGTCCAGGGCCGCAACCTGATCTCGTCTCGACTTGACCCACACCTAGCCCTCCGGCCCATCTCAGGTTGGGCTCGGAGTGCTCAGATAGCACATCGAATCAAATCGGTTCCTCCGACCATACTAGCTGGAGGAATGAACTGTATACCTCCCGTCTCTACGCTAACTCGGGGACCGTGCATTGTCCCAAAGTCTTGGGATCCCTGTCTCTGGGCAATCCCTTCACTCATGCTCAATCTTGGCCCTAGTCCTGAAACTAGTGTGAAGCAGGTCTTCGCCTCTTCCCCTCAATCCAAGAGAAAGCCGATCCTCCTCTGCTACTAACACCCGTATCCCAGTGTTCCAAGTGATTCTCGATTTCTCTCTACGGTCAGGTCGCCCCAACCACGGAGTTCATATCCCGTAGAGGCGAAGTCCTACGATCCCGTCCCGAACGGATAACTTCAACCCATTCCCGGTCTCTCGTAATACCCAAATTATCCCAAGAAACCACACAGATCCCTAATATCATATCTTGGCCTCTCAACTCATCACCGGCCTCAACCTTCTGCAGTCGATTGATACTCCCGGGATACTAACACCACGTGTCCCAAAAATCTCACCCCGTTAGCCAAACTCGCACTTATCGGAATCCTGCGCAGACAAATTGATGGTCTCAACAACCTGTAAAAACGATCCTCAAGTGATACTCATGCTCCCACTGGGACCGGGAGTAGATCAAAATGTCATCCACTTAAGACTACTAATAAACTCGATCTGTGATAGTGGTCGAACACCCTACGATGAGATCCATAGTCGCGAAGATTCGGCTGAACCAATGGCATCACCACAAACTCAAAGTGCCCATAACATTCCCAACGCCGTCTGGATATTTGTCTCCCTAACCTCAATATGGTAACCAAGCAAGGGTTCATCTCAAGTGTACTCATTTTCTCTTAACCGGGTCAACAAATCATCAATCCTGCATGGGTACCGATCTTTGATCGAACCCGCTCAACCGGCTTAATCAATGCACAAATGGCGGTCTTGTCCTTCTTCGTGAACTGTGAACTGCCGCCCGTGGTGAAGTGCCTCTACCTAATAAACCCTTATCCAATAGCTCAGGACCGACCCGGTGTCCCGTAACTCACCTGGTGCCATCCCATGCGAGTCACGTAGACGGGAGAAGTACCAGAGTGTAACTCGACATCAAGTCTACTACCCTCGTGGAGGTAGTCCGTAGCCCATCCGGAAAACATCCACATTTGCACACTACTCGAGGTAGATCCAAGTCTCATCCTCCCTCGTCCTCTAGTGGTGTTGCCTCCGCGAGCCAACCCCCTAACCGTCCCCCCTCGAGCACTTGACTCAGATGACCGGTCCCGGGGCCAAAATGTCATGATTTTTCCGAAATACACGAGCACCATCCCCGCTGTAGATAGCTGTAACTCTCCCGCGCTCAATCGGAGCAACAACCTCAGAACCGTCACCCAATCCATCCCAAGGATGACATCGAACTCGACATGTCCATAACCTCGTGTCCACTCGTGGTGGAGTAGAGTCCCAGATCTCTAACTCGGCAACCTCGACCTATCATTCTTATTCTCGCCTATTCCCTGTGGGATACTCACGCACAACCCATTCCTCTAAGGTCTCTAGAGGTCCTTGCCCATTTCCACCATATTCAGCCCTCATTCCCTGGGCCTAGAACGCAAATTAGTCTAATCCCAGGTCACAGCCAGGTAACTCCATAGCCCCAACACTTTCTCGTTTCTACATGAACCAATGTCTACCACCACTGATCTCTCACCCCCGTGAATGCTGAGGATGATACGTCCAAACCTCTGGAGGTTACTAGATCTCCCGTCGCTTCACTCGCTTATACTGCACTGCAAGGAGGCATTCACAGATACCTAAGGCCCTAAGAGTCCTCGCACATCAAACACCGGTGGTGTTGACCAGCACCCGTGGACGCCCTAATGCCCTCAAGCCCTCATCAGCCATCTATTCCGCTCAACAAGTACAAGAGTCATTTAATTTTCACTTCACCCAACTAGTAATGCGTATGCCGATTACTAATAGATTTGACAACCATGAACCGACCTGCTCATTTTCCTAAGTGGCGCTAAATTTCAACCACCAATTTATTTGTATTTCAATTAGGTTCTATGCCCTTTTGTTCATTTCATGATTCAAACTCAAGGTCATTACTCATAACCTTAGTATTTACCCTTCCTATACGCATTTCACCATGCATATAATTTCCTACGCATCCAACGCAAGAATCACGATTTCAAATGGCGTAGTGTTAATTACACATAAAGACCTAAGGCAATAACCACAAATTTCTGACACTAATTCATACATAAATCACAGATATACACTGTTCAGACACTGCAGAATGCAAGGCAATTTTGCATTTAAAATATTGTTTTCAACAAAACTTTATTTTCTAAAATTCTTATTTTTACCCCATTTTCAAACATTCAAATTTATTTTATTTGATTTTTCAAAAAAAAAAAATTTCAAATGTATTGTCTACGCTGACCTAATAATGTTAATGCTCACCGACATTTATTCACTGCTATCGGCTCATGGATTACTATTCACTGACATCATGAACTGACATCATTCACTGGGCCATCGCTCATGGATCATCGCTCACACAAATACAAAAATTGTATCAGCAACATACGCACCTTCTTCACTACTACCTTGCAATACAATTCTTCCATTTCTTTGGTAATACACTCTCAGATATTGCAATACAATTTATATGTTGTTGTTTCCCAATTATATTATTGCAATATAATGTCAGAATACAATTTTCTCCCTCTTCTCGTGAATACAACGTTATCAAGCCTTCTACATTTCAAAAATTTGTATCAGAATACAATTTTTACATTTTAAGCCTTCCTTAACACACAATCCTCGCAATACAATGGCTAGCCTACCTCCTCTCTATTGCACAATTCTCACCCTACAAGCCCCTTTTAAGTTGCAATAACCCTCAACCTTGCAATACAAAAATTTTGTTCTCACAAAGATAATACCCAAATTAAGTTTCCTTTCCTCGTAATACAAAAACTCGTGACACCGTAATAAAAAATTTTTTTTTTTCAATATATCTGGGCAAGAGCTCCAAAACGATTTCTCGCCTGTGTAAATTAATTTATTTTTTTCATTTATTTCTGCAATTGGAAATCTCTAAAATCCACTAAATCATTTTTTTTTCCATTTTCCATAATACACTAAATAAATTCATAAAATTTATTTTTCTTCACTTTTCTCTCAATTTTACAAATTATATAAAACCTTAGAAAATTATTTTCTTCTCCTCTTCTTAACCAAATAAATTTATAAAATTTATTTTCTTTTTCCAGCTTCACTAAAATTTTCTCCACTAAATAAATTCTTATAAAATTTATTTTCTATTTTTCTTTTAATTCTATCCAATAAATTTATTAAAATTTATTTTCCTTCATTTATTCCTGCTTTGGTACACTATACCACTCCAAACATTTTCTAAAATATTTATTAACTCATCTATAAAGTAATCACTCAAGCACACAATATTATAACACATTACAAACCATGTTATACACAATCACCAATTAATTCACAAAATCACACAAAACACATCAACACACGTGCCTCGTAGTGTCCTGGGCTTTGTCCCGTGATTTTCCTAGGTAACTCTGTCAACTCAACGGGTCAAACCACACCTAGTGGTGATGCTCAACTGACTATGGCCTAAGCCCAAATTTTCTATCCATAGGTTCCCCATAAACCCATACTCCACACCATACCACCTAGTGCGATGGATACCCAAACCCAGCTCCTCTTAGGTATTCAGATACCTAAGCCTCGATACCAAGTCGTGACGCCCAAAAACTCAAAACTAGCTGACCACCACACAACCCGCTAGGACATAGGCACGTCTAAGTTACCCGACGCCACTTCAAATCTACAGTCTCTTTCAGGACGGAGCTCTACCCACCAAAACTCCGTACATAACCTCGTCCCATACCCAATATATGCAATATATATCAAATATATCCAATATGCATACCAACTATATATATTCCATAAGCATAAGAGTTACAATATCTCACTCTAAACAATACATATACAATCCAATGGCTCTTAATACATGTAAACATCAACAAAGCCACATTCCCACTCTCTTCAGAACCCCACCCCAAAGATCGAACCGTCCTCGCGCAGACGTCCCCCAGACCAGAAGGGGATCCCACGACTAAGGAGCTAAAGCTCAAGAGGAGAATCGCCTAAATGGCTACCCACCACCTGGGTGCGGCAATGTTCCATTAAACACACATTCAAGCAAATGCATGATCCTACTAATGTCTACATGACCAACTCGTGATCCCGAGTCCTCACCGACTCTCTCACACTCGGCCTCTGCTCTCAGATGAATTATTTTATTAGTGGACAACCCTCCGATGTATATCAATCACATCCACGATTGGATATATTATTTGTTTCGGACTACCTCCGATGAATATATATCAACTGGCCGTCCGACGGTTGATATATTGTTTGCCTCAGGACTACCTCCGGCGAATATCAATCGTACGCTCCGACGATCGGGAGCATTATTCCGTTTGACCACCCTCCCATATTTTACGACTACCCTCTCGAACCATTTTTCTAGACCATCTCACGACTCATCTCCTATAATCCTAGATGTTCCAAAGGCATATGGAATGCATGCTTCGCCCAATACGCCTAATCACATGCAAATATATAAACATGAATATACTCGCATAATCCAAATCACACAATCATGTTATGTGAATTATACATTTCATCACATCAAAATTAGCTCACTTAAAGCAATGATCAATCACAAGTAATTCAATTTGAATCACGACCAAACACATATTTCTCACACAAAAATATTTTGAAATGACTGCTTCGAATAGTGAAACCCCTGCTACTATTCCGAAAATCATTAACTCAAATCCGGCTCAATTTGTTGAACTCAAGAATCCACTCGCCATTCCCTACCAATCAAACCAATACATGATTAACAGTAAATATTTTGGAATTAAAACACCCAATAGAAGCTCCCTAAATTTCTCAAGGGGCCACGGGCCAACCAAGAAATCCAAAATCTCCACAAATTCTGGCCCATGTTTCGGGACTGATCAAACGGCCTCACTACCAAACCAACCGAAACATTAGTAAAACATTTAAAATGAATAAAAAACCCAAGTAGGGAGAAAATCTCACCTCAAGGAGTTTGAAGAACTCCCGATCCCCGAGTCCACGCTGCTCGCCTCAAGGCAAACGCTCCTTCATTCCGAAGACCGCCGGACAAACATAAATCTGTAGAGAGAAGTCGAGACCTCTCTCTAGAATTCCATTTCAAGCCAGCAGCAGCCCACTGGACCTCTTTCTCCTAATTCAATGTTTTTCTCTTAGTTTAAATGTGGAGAAGATGGTCATGTACACTATTTCGTCTTTAGTCACTTCTAAACATTATGAAAATGATGCTTATGTCCTTCTTTTTCTCAGATTTGATATTCCTAGCACTACTTACCGTCCATTCATCGCTCTTCACTCACCACTTATGGTACATATGAGTATAAGTATATGTGACTTTTTCGTCAGATCGAATCGCTTTTTATCAAGACCGAAACGCGATGCCTCGGCGGTCGACCCGACCGCTCCTAAAATTACGAAACCTTTACGTGTCGGGCAGATTTCCCGCGAGACGATTCCAACTACAGAATCCGCTTCGGCCATCCGAGATCCGCACTAATTATAAATTTTTAACCGAAATTACAATTTGTAATCAAATTACGATTTTGCCCTTTATTCTAGAAATTGAATTTCTGTCTTACAAGAGGAAAATTCGAGTACATTCAAAGCATAACGATATACTTTACTTTGTACTCTTATTCATTATTCAGAATTTTATCATATAATTGCTCGACTACCTGCACTAACAATAAGAAATGAGCGGGACACAACATAATAAGTACTCGAATGTGACGTGATATGATACTAAGGTGTCGTGAACAAAGTAGAAGTGTCGAAGAACTGATCTGAGAGTAATCAAGTACCATACGTATCCCCACCCACGTATGTCATATCACCAGCGTGAGCCAGCCAAGCACCGATCGCAGACGTGTCTCCGCCCATGTAATGGGCGCGCACTGTAAGGAGGCCGGTACCACCTGAGACATGCTCGCCCACGTAATGTAAGGTCGTGAGCACCAGCAAGAGTACCAAAGCACTCGGGACGGAGACGTGCCCGCCCATGTAAACAAAAGTGTCATGTCATTCAATATCTAGTCTACGCACCCTATAATAATACGTGCTCAGAAACCTACCATCTTAATATAGGTATTACTTCGGCTTAACACTACCGCGAGGTACCTGGGCCTAATTTCTCCTGCAGCTCGACCTTACAAACATGTGGCGGATCCTTTCTCTCATACACTTTATAGGTCCTCATTAGTCCAATCACGAGTCTTCGGAGCAACTAACAAACAAAACCAAAAACACTAAGAATCTTTTCCATGTCGTGGAACAATGGCTATGTCCATTAAGCCCTTCGCTGCATGTAGCTCGCTATGCCGCGGCGAACTCCGAGGATGGAAAATCCTCTTCCGCCCACGTCGGTGGGGACCTTCGCCACGGCGTGGGTCCCCATGCCGCGGCGCAAGACCCTCGACATTTCTAGATTTTTATCATTTTGCCCATTTTTCAAAACCCAACCAAAAGCCTCAAATACCCAAAAGCATCACCAAACAACTCCCCAAATGTATTATGTGACACCCATAGGTCCGTTGACCACCCACAACCTCGCTGGATGAAGTGGAGGCTGCCACCGACGCCACTTTAGAAAATCGCGTAGCCCTTTGTACCTGGAGCTTCAATTTTAATTAAAATACTGCATTTAAACCCGTCCCAAGCAAATTCCAATTTATATCTCAATATATCCAAGAGATCAAATCACATGAGTAATACCTACTATTTAGCCCACAATGATCCTCATAATACATACTAACCATGAAGTCAACTATATACCCAGCATTAGTTACAAGAGTTCAAATGTTTTACTTTATACAACATATATTAAAAATTAGGAAAATTCCCAATACATGTAGATATCGCAAGCCAAAGCCACAATCCCAGCTTTTCTAATCCATGGTCTCTGTGATGAGTCTTCCCGCACGCTCCCGTGCACCGTGAAGTGCGGGGGATCCCACGACTGGTGAGCTAAAGCCCGCAGGAGAATCAGCCCTAAGGGGCTACCACCACCTAAGTGTAGCAATGTTCCACTTAAACAAACATTCAAGCAAATGCATGATCCTCTATTTCAATGTCTACGTGACTAACCTGCATCCCGAGCCCTCACTCGACTTCTCACACCTCGCCAAGCCTCGTATGAGAATTATTAATTTATTAGGCAACCTCCGATGAATAGTTATCTATATATATAAATATGTATATATCTATATATGTATATCTATATATATTATATATATATATATATATATATATATATATATATATATATATATATAGATATATCTATATAGATATATACATATCTATATGATATCTTATCTATAGATATATATGTGGACGCCTAATCCTGTGGTGTCCGGGCTGACCAATTCACAACCCGCTGAAATCTAATGGTCTCACATCGTGAGGCATGCGTTACGTGGTAAACCACTGACAGCCCGTATATCCATTCAACACAATTATATATTTCCATACCAAAATTGATTTATTACAATTTTGTTCACTACAATTTATACAAAAAATGGGTCTCTAGCCCAAATTCTCTCAAAATAAAATACAGGATAAGGCCATATCTCAGTCGTTTCTTCGCTCTAAAACCCCGGGCTGGCCCCATCCCAAGCGCCGTCTTCTACCTAAAAAATAGTCCCACGACTCCGGGGCGAGCAAAGCCCAAGAGTGGAATTTCCCTACTGGGTTACTTCCCACCTAAGTGCAATGGACACACCAAACATACAACACATGCTAATATATCACCATGCATATATTAACAATTTTAAGTCCCATACATCATGTTATTCAGTTTATAATAATAACATAAACTTAGCTCACATGGGCTAAGGCACAATCCGGCAGTCCATCTTGGAACTGCCTACAACATCACAATCAACATGTTATTTTCTCATGGCAACAACACACATCACATAATCACACAAACAAATCTGACTATCCAAAACACTCTGTGGATTTTCTTAACTCTGGCCCAAAGCTGAAATCAAAACCACTCGCCATCCAGCTTCCCAACAACCTCTATCCATTACAAAGCCCTTAAGCAAAAGTAAAGCAAGTAGGAGAAAACCCCTACATTCCTGAGTCTGTCGAACTCCCAAATCACTCACATCGAGCCTCGATCGCAGACCAACTTTTGCTCATGAAGCGAGCGACTATCCGAATGCAGAGATCTGTATAGCCGCACTTTCTCTAAACCAAACGAAATGGCTAATGGATACTTGCTTCCTTCCCCCACGTTCTTCTTCTTATTTCATTTCCCATTGCTTCTTTTCTTTATGACATCACTTCCCTTTACATGGCTCAATGTGAGCCATGGATCCATTTCCCACACATGTATTAATCATGAGCTATCTCTTTCCATGCCAAGTGTCACTTCTCTTGGTGTGGCATGTGGCACCCCCTTAACCCTGCCACTGCCATCCTACACACCCCACGCCGAAAAACGTGAAATCCTCGACCTCACCTCGCAATCTAACGAAACTGACGTGGTAGCTAAATTCGAGACGAGTTCAAACTGAGAAGTCCTGCTTGGCCATCCAACGAAAAAATTCCTGATTTTGACCGAATTACTGCTCTATCTCCTTCTAGAAATCTCGATTTTCCCTGGGGCCTCATTAATATATATATATATATATATATATATATATATATATATATATATATATATATATATATATATATATATATATATATATATATCTAGATATCTATATATATATAAATATATATAAATCTATATATAAATATCTATATGTGATATATCTATATACATCTATATATAGATTTATATATATAGATATGACGCCTAAAACCCGGGGTCCAAGTGACTCACCCGTCAACCCGCGGAATACAAGTGAGGCTCCGTTACCCGACGCCATTTTAGTGTGACTCCAGCATGCCTTTGCACTTTGTTTACCCAATTAAAATACCCGCATGAAACCCTCGTCCCAAGCAAATTCAACATATTCAATAATATATCCAAGAGATCAAATCACATGAGTAATACCTGCCACTGGGGCTCCACAACCGATACTCATAATGCATACTAACTAAGGAATTCAACTATATACCCAATAGTTACAAGAGTTCAAACGTTTTACTTATACAATATATATTGTACCAGGAAAATTCTAATACATGTAGATACTCGGCCAAGCCAAAGCCACAATCCGGTTTTCTTCTAATCCACCTGGGCCTCTGTGAGAGCCGTCCCTCGCACGCCCCCCGTACCCGTAGCGGGGGATCCCACTCAGGTGAGCTAAAGCTCAAGAGGAGAATCGCCCTAAGTGGGCTACTCACCACCTAAGTGCAAAGGCAATGTTCCGAATTGGAACAAACATTCAAATGCATGATCCTACTCGAATGTCTACATGACCAACTCATCCCGAGTCCCACACCGACTCTCCCACACTCCGCCTGCCTCGTATGAGAATTATCATTTTATTACAACTCCTCCGATGAATATATATCATCGATCCGACGATTGATATATACACTGCTTGTGGACTACCCTCCGATGAATATATATATCAACTGGGCCGCTCCGACTATTGGATATATTATTTAGCTCAGGACTCCGATGAATAAATATCAACTCGGGCCGCTCCCGACCTCGCTGATATATTATTTAGTTTGTGGACTACCCTCCGATGAATATCAACCGGGTCGCCCGACTCCGCTCCGATCATTTAATATTTGTACTCACCCTCAACCACTTCCTTCTAAACTCATCTCATGCACTAACTCCATCATCCTAGGATGTTCCAGCAGATATGGAATGCATGTGTATGCATTCCAATTCAAATTTCACTACATGCAAATATATAAATATGAATATACTCGCGATAAAAATTAAATCACACAAACACGTTATGTAATTATCATTTCACACATCAAAATTAGCCATTCTACTAATGTTCCAACACAAGTAATTCGAGATTCGAATTACTTAACTAAACATAATTTCATGAAAATATATTCTTAGGGAACACTATTTCCTGAATAGCTGAAACCTCGCTAATATCTCCGAAAAATCGTTAAATCAACTAGCTCACCTCAGGAACCCGCAATCCACCATTCTCGGGCCACCATACTAAACACATCGATACTTATGGCCCATTTTCACAACCCCGGACTGCTTTTAACAATCCCGAAACTCAGCAAAGGGGTCAGTCTACGTACCATCATTCAATCTCGCTTTCACTTTTTTGAATCGAATTTCTACCCATTACCTATTCTCATAAACACTAAAAGCACAATTTATCAATAAATTATCACAAAAGACCCATAACAAATCTCAGAATAAAGATCTACAGATTGCCCAAATCGCCCCAAAATTCTAACACTTCTATCCTGATGTTTAGTGGTCGATCGCTTTACCATTCCCTACTTTTTTTTATCATCCTTCAAGCATGCATTTTAATACCAAATTCCACACAAACAGCCCAATTTCAGTTCTGGGCAAGCCACCCGCCAACCTAAAACCTAAGAGGGCCTCACACTAAGTCCATGGGGCGATCTCACCCGGCTTCACCAACACGGGTCCCCTAATGGGAATAGTTCAGAAGTTTGTAACTCGGGTCCAGCCTGTGCTTCATCGTTGATCCAACCACCCGATCGGCGTATTTTCTGGGTAGTAGCTTAAGACTTCTCTCAGCCATTAGCCACCGCATTCCACGGGGAATGAGGCCCCCACGTTCCTCTACCAATGTAATAGCGAGCAACTATTCCCATTATGTCATTTAGGCAACCAAGATTTAGTTACCTTATGATCCTTTCTTCTCGTATTGATATTTACTGCCCATTTTCATCATTTCTCTACTATTTATGTTACGATATATGTATGTCGTGATCGAAAACTCATAGGCACCTGATACCAGTAGTTTACCCGACCGTCGAAATTTTAGCTTTATCGTGCTAACCAGCTATGGAGATATCCTTGAATCTGGCAAGTACCGAGATCTGTGGCATTAATTACGGATTTTTAACCTGTAATTACAATTTTCAGACTGAACATGATTTTTGCTTGTTCTTATAAAATCGAATTCTATTTGGCCCTTACAAGATATCTATATATAGATATATCTATATATATTTATATATATAGAAGAAACTATATGTATATATATATATATATATATATATATATATATATATATATATATTGTAAGAATCCTATAGAAATTCCAATTTCGAATAAGGGCAAAATCGTGAAATTTGATTACAAAAGTGTAATTACGCTAAAACTGCATCACTCTAGATCTCTGATGATGAAACTGGATTGTACCGTTGAATCGCCTTCGGAGTATCTAGTTAGCACGTAAAATTTCTCAGAATTTTCTCGAGACACGAGTCGACATCGCTTCGAGGCATCACTGCTTCTGGTGCCGTAAATCGTTTTCGACAAGACGGTAAAGCCACATATAACATGTACCTGCACCAAGTGGTATGGAGTAGAGAAATGATGAAAATGGACGGGCCGATAGAGCCGACATCAAATCCGCAAACGGCGGACATAATGCGTGACATGGGGAATCGATTTTAAGTCGACTGTAAGACAAAATGTCTAATGCTCTCTTCTCTCCACTTAAACACCAAGAGCAAAACGTGAAGGGCATTATTTGGTGATGCAACAATGGCAATTTTGTATTCTCTGTGTTATCTCGCAATCTGACCGTCACACCTTGTTATATGGAGAACCACGACGTCGGCTGTGCTACGCGTGACCTCGCGTCATGAAGTTTTGACAACCCAAGAGGTAGGATTCTCTCCTACTCTGCGCTTTATTCCCATTTTAAGGGCTTTTGATGTTTTGGCTGCTCGGGAGGCCGTGAGGGGTTGCTGACGGTCCCAAACACGGACCGAATTGTTAGAATTTCGGGTGATTTCTCTCACCATCCGTGATCGCCTTTAAATTAGGTTGTTTCAAGGTCTTAAATTCCGTAATTTTTCGCGAATCATGATTGTATGGGAAAAAGGCCGAATAAGGAGGATCAGCCCCAAAACATGGGACCGACCAGGAATTTCTTGAGATTCTTGGCCGCCCGTGATACCCGTAAAACTATTTGTAATGCTGTGTTAGAATTGTGTATTAAATTTATGCTTGGGTATATGAGACCGAATAGCTATGGAAATCTAAGCCAAAATTGAACTCGATGTAGATGAGTGGGTCGCCGTGACGTACCCACTTCCCTTGTTTCTGGGACTCGACTGGTGTTTCGTGATAATTTATTGAATAAATTATGCTTGGTGATTAGAGACCTAATTGAATGGAAATCTGCCTCCACCAAGAGGAACCTGTGAAGTGGGTCGCTCGTGGACAAAATTTAATTTATCTGCTTGGGACTCCAAAACAAATTCCTGCTTCAGGATAGCAATAAATTGTCTATGTGTTTTGGTATGAAATTGTATGGAAATAAGTGACTTGATTGTGTGGTGTAGAAATCAATGTGTTAATGCTTTAAATGAGGATTAATGATGAGGTCACAATTACATGAATATAATTGTGTATGTATAGCTACTGAATAAAAAAATGTGATTCGCTTCAATTATATGAAATATAATTGTGAGCATAGGCTATCGAGATGAACATTATGATTTGCTCATGAGCTAATTGGGGTGATGGTTGATATCATCAATTACATGCGTAGAGTTGGATTGAAAATATGCATATTGTCATATTTGGTGGTAAATGGTTTTGGAAATGGCATAATGTATTTCTATATAATCGGGTAACCTAGAGTTAGGGTGTGAGTGCATGACAAGGTATTTTTATAAAATCCGATATGGCTGCGAAAGGAATTTCGGGGATGATATTCGAGGTCGTGGTGACGGACCAATGCATCATTTCTGGACGAGGACCATGACTGCTTTCTGAAAGCTCACTCAACCAATTCACCTCGAGGGTAGTCCATTATTTTACCGAACATTGCAGAAGGTATTTTCAAGAACAACGTTTTGTTTTGAAATGATTATTTTCCTTTCATACATGGCTTAGGGCAAGTGTGGAGTTAGTTCTGAGGACTCGTGACATGGGATGACATGTAGACACATTCAAGTAGATCATGTATTTACTCGAGTGTGTGTTTACTTAGACATCATGATCTGCATCAGTGGTGAGTAGCCCACTTAGGCGTATTCCCACTGAGCTTTAGCTCACCCCACGTGGGACCCTTATTTCAGTACAGAGAGCGCCGAGGAGACAAACATTTTGAGGTTGATTTTCAAGAGCTTCTGCCAGGCTTGATGGTTTTTTTGACATAACATGTATTAGAATTAGATTTTGTAATATATGTTTGTATAAAACAAAAGTGTTATCAAGTATTGAATTAATGGGAGATAATTAGAAGAATAGTTATGATAATTGATCTTTATGAGTATTGGTTTATGAGCCCAAGAGGCAATTTTACTATGTTTGGGATTATATTGCATATATTGGATTGTCTGGGACAGATATGCAAGTGTTATTTACAAGAATTGTATTTCGGGGTAGAGCCCCCGTACAGCGAGACTCTCACTCGATTTTCACAAGGCTGCAACCTCGACATCCACTCTTGTATTCCCACAAGTTGATTCGGTAGTCAACTTGACTTCCCCTGCTTGGGATATATATAGATATATACATATTTATATATATAGATAACTATATATATATATATATATATAT
Source organism: Tetrastigma voinierianum (assembly GCA_016808115.1). Lineage (NCBI taxonomy): Eukaryota > Viridiplantae > Streptophyta > Magnoliopsida > Vitales > Vitaceae > Tetrastigma > Tetrastigma voinierianum. The sequence continues at coordinate 61,971 of JAEQBH010001752.1, forward strand.
ATATATATATATATATATATATATAGTTATCTATATATAAATAGAGTAAATATATTATATATAAATATCTATATATATAGATGTATATAGATATATAAATATCTATATATATAGATGTATATAGATTATATCTATAGATATATACATATCTATATATATAGATATCTATATATATATATATATATATTTATATATAAATCTATATATATATATATATATATATATAGATGTATATAGATATCTATATAGATATATCTATACATTTATATATATAGATATGTATATACATATCTATATATATAGATTTATATATATAGATATCTATATATAGATTTATATATATATATATATATATATATATATATATATATATATATATATATATATATATATATATATATATATATATTTATATAGATATCTATATATAGATATATAGATTTTAGATTATATATATAGATTTATATATATAGATATCTATATATAGATATCTAGATTTATATATATATATATATATATATATAGATCTATATATCTATATATAGATATCTATCTATATTTATATATATATATATATATAGTTATGTATATATATATATATATATATAGATATGTATAGATATGTATATATATATAAATAGATATATATATATATATATATATATATATATATATATATATATATACATATCTATATAGATATATATACATATCTTATGGATATATAGATATCTATATATAAAATATATATATATATATGTATATCTATATATGTATTTATATATCTATATACTATATCTATTTATATATATAGATATCTATATATATATATATATTTATAGATATCTATATATCTATTTATATGTTAATAATATATATATATATATAGTCCAAAACCGAATAATAACCAAAACTCTTATCCATAATACAGAAGTGATAAGGAATGCTCAAATTAATTTTGAGAGCCATGTTAAAGAAACTTAACAGTAAGATCATATTCCCGCAAGGTCTTCTAATTCCCATTAGAAATTGTAACTCCTTCCGTAAAACTTGGGCTAACCCGACCTGAGTCTGGGCGCCACAAAAACTTAAATCTAGAAGAAGTAGAGACTATTCATCTACTATTCCGTATTTAAAATATAGAATTACCTTATAAAAATTCAAAAGATTTAAAGATAAAAAAATTTAAATCCAAAAACCCCGAGAATAAACAAACAAAATAAAAACATCATGCAAGAGGTTGGAGCAGCCCAAATGTGGTCAAAAGGGTCAGAGGTAGTCCCTAATTGTAAAAACAAGGTGTAAGTGTTTTATCGGATAAAGAAGAAGATTATTATTCTGAGAATAATACTTCATCTTTGGAAACTGATAAATCTCAAACAAATTCTGAAAATGAAAAAGAAATTGAAAAAATAGAAAATTGCTTATGTCAAATAAATATGTTAACAACTGATCAAGAATTACTTCTTGAAATGATTGATCGAGAAGACAAAGAGCACTAAAAGGTAATATATAAGAAAGGTTTTAGAACAACAAAATTCAAAACCAAAGCCTAAAATAAATCTATCAAATTCTTATCAAATAAAAGATATGTTTCAATAAACAGAACCCGTGAATCCTCAAGATTTGGCAGGAAGAAGTAAAACAAATAAAAATTCAAATAAATGAATTAAAAAATTGTACACAAAAACCTAGGAGAAAGAATAACCAACTTAGAAATCCAAAAGAAGATTTCCAATAAGAAACAAATGAAGAAGTTGAAACTTTGCACATAGTAATTATAGTACAAAAAACAGAGATGCTGGTATACAAAGATAACTTTTGAATCAATCCTGACACAAAGAAGTTTTTATAGCTTTAATCGATTCAGAGTCGATTTAAATTGTATGTGAAGGATTAATCCCTACTGTATATTTTGCAAAACATCTCAAAGATTATCAATCAAGTAAGACGATCTTTAGCGTTCAATACAAAATACCACAAGGTCATATTTAAAATGGTATTTGTATTAAAACTTCATTCTTACTAGTCAAAATATAAGTCATCAAATTGCTTTAGAACTCCTTTCCTAACACAACTTTATCCTTTTCAAATTGATAAAGGATTAAAACTAAATATAATGGTCAAGAAATTCCTTTTGAATTTATAAGAGGTATCGGTTAAAGAAATAAATCAAGTTCAAGATTTTATTTTGCTCAAAGAAAACAAACATGTAAAATTTCTTCGAAAGAAATACAATATAAGAAAACTCAAGAAAATTTACAAATGTAATAAATTCAAATAAGAATAAAAATATCCAAAAATAAATAGAGCAAAATCTTTGTTCTTTCTATACCAAATCGTATTTTGAATAAACAAAGATATGGTTTCTTTACCATATGAAAAGATTTCGAAAAACAAATTCCTACAAAGCTGGTGACTTTACAAATGAGTCCTAACTCCTTGAATATTGCAAAAAGAGATTAATGATCTCTAAATAAAAACTTATAAGACCTAGTCATTCACCATGGAGTTGTGCGCCTTTTGCGTCCAAAGCTTCTCAATTAGAAAGAGGAACCTACAGTTAGTGATTAATTATAAACCACCACAAAGTCCTACAAATGGATTAGGTATCCAATACCTAATAAAAAGGATTTAATTCAAAGGATTTATAATGCAACAATTTTTTCAAAATTGATATGAAATCGGGTTTCCGGCAAATTCAAATTAAACCGTAAGATAGGATACAAAATCGCATTTACTGCTCCATTCGACATTGCGTAATGGAATGTGATGTCATATAATACTCTCCCCTCAAAATATGATGAACTAAATATTCAATCAGGAATAATACCTGCATTTCTATCGCTTACATTGACGATGCTCTTATATTTTCAAATTCAATTATGAGCATTTCAAACATTTAAAAATTTTTCAAAAAATTGTAAGAGATAATGGTTTAGTAATCTCTGCAACAAAAATTAAATTGTTTCAAACAAATATTAGGTTTTTAGGATTTGATATTGTAAGACCCGAGAAATTCCAATTTCTGGAATAAGGGCAAAATCGTAATTTTAATTACAAAATTGTAATTACTGCTAAAAATCCGTAACCACCCCTTCAGACTTCGATGACAAACTGGACAGTAATTTGAATCGCCTCACGAAATCTTAGCACGTAAAATTCTCGTAATTTTTATGACACGCCTGTCGATAATGCTGAGGCATCAAGCCGGTGTCAGAATCGGTTTCATGTGACGAAAAGCCACATATAACATGTACTCACGTATCATAAGTGGTATGAGTAGATAAATGATGAAATGGACTAATGAGCAGAAGGGCCACATCAAATCCTAAGTAGTATGACATACATGTCATTTAGAGATTTGATTTTTAAGTCATAAAAGATAAAAGAGTAAAATAGTCTTTCATCTCCCTCCCTAAGACAAGCCAAAAACGCGTAGAAGCCATTATTTCTGGGCCCAAAGAGTCGCTTCGCTGAGAGTTTTGCAGTAGAGAGAGCGCTCTCTAAGTTTCAGACACAATCCGACCACAAGTGACTTCACAGAAGTGAACGAGATCTACGCGAATCTGCCACGCGGACCCGCTTTTAGCCAGTTTCCTTCAAACTCCTCGAGGCAGGATTTCTCCCTACTTGGGCTCTTATTCCCATTTTAGTGTTTTTCGAATGCTCGAAGCCGATTTGCTATTGTGGCGGTTGGACCTGGCCCCAAAACATGGGACCGACTAATACAAATTTTTTTAAAACCAATGGAGCAATTGTGAGTCGCTCCACTGGCTGTGTGGGTATGAAAATGTTGGATTTTGTGGTTTGAATTGTGTGTTGAATGGATTCGAGGCCTAGAATGGCCAGTGAGACGGTTTATATATGAACCGATAAATTATTTGAGAATCCAGAATGTAAAACCCCTTATATCGTCTTAGAAGGGTGCCCCAAAAAAATGTATTTTGGGAAAATCTGGGTTTGATTAAGTAATTTAATCGAATCAAGCCAGGTTTGGACACATTAGCCTGCGAGCTAATTTTGGTGTTTGAAATGATAATTTCATAACATTTTGTGTGATTTAATTCTAATTATGTAAATATATTCATGTTTATATATTTGCATGTGGCTTGCATCAGATTGAACCGGCTTACATGTGGTCTATACATCTGAACATCCTAGGACCATGAGTTAGTGCATGAGACAAGTCTGGGAAATGGTTCTGAGGGCTTCGTCTAATAATGTAAAATGGTCTGAGTAGTCCTAATTAAATAATATATCAACCGCTCTGAGCGCCTGCACTTGATATATTCATCTGAGGGTAGTCCACTTACAATTTATATATATCAATCAGCTCTGAGCTACCTGTAATTGATACATATATATACATATACATCTATGGTCATTCACTAATAAAATATTAATTCTTACATGCTTAGATGAGCGTGAGAGAATGCAATACTTATGAATTTTAGGATTCGAGCTTCACAATAGACATTCAAGCAGATCATGCATCGTTGGAACGTTTGTTTAAACTGAACATCAGACTTTACCTCAAAGAGTGTTCTCACTCCCAGGCGACATTTTCCATCGGAAGCTAACACCTCTGGCCGTGGGACCCCCCCTTATTTTATGCTGTGTACCGGAGCTATGCGAGGGACTAGCCATCCTAGGGAGTCGAAGTTTGAAGAAAGCCGATGGTTTCATGGTTTTCCATATGTATTAGAACTTCTCTATTTTGATATATGTTGTATAAGAGCCATTTACTACTTCTTCTTAACTATGGGACATGGTCGATATTGTTGATGATATTGTTTTATAGCTCCGCGCCGTTTTTATCCATGTTGTTATCCTCGGGATTATATTGGATCAAGCCAGACAGTTTTATAGAGTAGGTTCAGATTCTGCAGAGCTCCCTGCACAGCGACTCCCGATTTTCTAAAGTATGTCGTAACCCACCTCCACTTACATTCCGCTACAAGGTCAAGGATCCCACCCGATTAACCTCATGAACCCAGGACCTCCCAAGACTCCAACAGATATAGAAACTTTCCTAAACCATAAATTAAAACTGTGGAGCGAACCCTTTACAATTCTTCTTCACATATCTTTTAAAAATAATGCGAAGCGAAGTGCTACAAAAAAATTCCTTTTCTTTTCTTTCCAACACTTAGATTTTTCAGAAAACTCCGCCAGAGCTCTCCTCGTTTTTTCTGGACTTTCCCAAATTTACAAAACCTGGACGAAAAACATTTAAACAATTCTAAACTTCCAATTCATCAACTTCCATTGGGATTCCCGTCCACAACCCAATCAAACACAATATACATATATACATTTATTTCTTTCAAATCATCAAAACATTTAAACCTTCTTCAATTCCATGCATAATTTTATCAAAACATGACAAAATATTCACATATACAATATGCAAAATTATTTTCAATGCAAATACATGCGTCGTCTCCTCGATAGCCTCGACTCACCGCACGTGAGTGGCATTCTGCACCGATGCACCTCGCCTCGTGTCCTAAAATATTTGTTGAAACATATGGAAAGATGAAAGCAAACGAGCCAAGAGTGTACGCTTTCATTTAGATAACATTTCCAAAGATATACCAAAATAATACATACTTATACAATTAAAAATCCATTTATACATTAAACATTTTATGCCTTAAACTTCTTTCAATAAATACTTATACTCATTAAAATCAATTTATGCTTTAAAACATTTATGCCTTAAACTTTATTTCAATAAAATACTTATGCATTTATAAAAATCCATTTATGCTTAAGCATTTATGCCTTAAACTTTATTTCCCCAATAAATACTTATGCATTTAAAAATCCATTTATGCTTTAAGCATTTATGCTTTAAACTTTCTTTCAATAAATACTTATACATTTAAATCCATTTTATGCCTTAAACATTCTGTGACTCAGAACTCTTCTTTTCTTATTTCTTCTTTCATTCTTTCGATGAAACCCGGTGGAATAAACACACCTAACAGCCTTCCTGCATCGACTGAGGGACAAATATTCAAATATAACCACTACGCCGTGAGAAACCTTCACGGTTCCACCATAGCACTTTATCACGTGTAAAGGATATTACTCTAGACACCTATTTCCCTCCCTGCTTAAACCTATAACTTTACCCTCTAAATCCTTACACGCTTAAAAGTAATTTCCGCCGATATCGCCATGGGTCACTATAGGTTTAGGTAACCATCGTTAAAACATTCTTCAAAATGGCATTTATAAATACATTTAAATCCTTACTTTATCATTAAAATACATATGCTTTTCTTTACATTTTTAAACTTTCATAATACTCCAACATATGCATACATATTTAATAATATATAAATATATGCATTGGATCCAAGATAAAACAATGCAAGATAAAACATTTATATGCCTTAACATTTACATAAAAATTTACATTAAACTTCGCCTTAACATTAAAACCATTCACTTTTAAAAACTCACCTCAAAATATCATTTCACTCACAACTTCACCTCCACCCGCTGCCTGAGTTCCTGCTCCCGTCCGATCATCCTTTTTTACCCTTTTTCCAAGAAAAATCACAACTATACATTAATCATAACTTCCATTTTAATCCACCATACATTCATTTAAAGCCAAATGAACAAATTACCCTTAAGCACTAAAACTCATTCATTTTGGCCAACCTTTTCCAACTATACCCTATAGACTTTATGGATCGTAAAATTATTCAAACGGTCTTCAAAATTTATGAAACTTCCAGATCAGTTCTTGATATATCAAATAACATCCTTTAAATTTTCAATTTAAAATTCCGTCTCTAAAGCCCTCAACCATATAACACAATCTGCACAACAAATAACCTAGTTTGGCAGAACAGAATCTGCACATACCACTTTGAACCATTTTCTAAGAATTTGCTTTCAATTTGCATGAACTTCCTTAGATAAATTTTTTCCCTAGTCTATTTCTACCCATAATTTTGAATCACTCAATTCTGATATGAAATGAGCAAAAGTTATGGCCAAAATACCAAAACTGGTCAAACAGAAACAGGACATTTCCCTGCACTGAGACCGCTGCCCAAAAATTTACCTCAAATCAGGTTTCTTCCATTTTTCTTTCACTCTAAACACTTAAATCTGATGCATTATACCCATTTCAACATATCACACAGTCTACATCAAACCCTAACCATTCATTCACTTGATTTGTCAAAACCCTAATCTAATCCATGGCTTTCAATTTATCTCAAAATCATCATCATTCAACCCTAAATGCCACTAATTTAACATTCATACAAGAAAATCAAATCATTAGCAATGAAAACATAAAAATCCAACTTTCCCCACCATGAAAACTTACTTGTTTCTTGGGTTTCTGTCTTCTTCCTTGATTCACTTGGAGCTCACTTCAGCTTCTTGAAAGAGAATAAAAATTCACCTCACCACTTTGCCCTACCCTTTCTCCTCCCCTTTCTCCTCCTTTCTTCCTTTCTTTCTCCCCTTTCTTTCCTCTCCCATACGTGATCCCCTCTTGAGCAATTTAAATCCTCAAATTTTAGACTTTAAAATATTATTCCAAAAGTGCCTTAAGTAACAAATATCATTGGTTGGTTTAAAGTGAATTACTCTTTTATCCAAGCTTCTTATTGGTCCATTCCCATGAGACCAAGTCATTTACCCATTATTTAAATCATAACTTAGCCATTAAGAAAGATTTTGATTGGCTAGTACAATTAAATATCTCCATTATAGCATTTTATCTCGTCGCTGCTATCATTTTTTTATATCGATTATCAAAACAGTCTATAGTGTCATATTTAAATTTGAACATAAAAATATTTTAACTAAATCCTTCACAAGGGTGCCTGTTCAAATCACCCCGAAATCGATTTAAAATCATTAAAACTCCAGAATCCTGACAATAGCGATTATTACCCGACCACGTCGGACACCGAAACTATCCAAACGGACTCATTTCACTTATTTCGGCCATAGTCTTATGATTTATTCCAGACCTTTCGTATTTTCTACTAATTTCGAAAAATTTCAAATGTGAGGCTTTTGTAAATTTCAAATTCCGAAATCACTATTCACTTAAATCTCCCATTATCTCTTAAATATCAGCCTAAAGTCATAGGAACCTAAATTTCTTAAAAATCCCTTGCAACCCCTTCATCCTAGATAAAATAAGAAAAATCACTATTCTATTAGGGGTAATCTTAAGCAATTTTCGAAAATTTTTCACTTCATGCCTAAATGATGTCCGTGAGCGTTCTAAATTCTAATCCACCCTCAGTTTCTATCATTAGACTCCAAATTAGTTCAATAACTATTATTAGAGTAACATTCAATAAGGTCAGTTTTACAATCACCCTCCTTATAAAAATTTCGGTCCTCTAGTTAAATTCCTCATGTTGCTTCCCTCTCACCGTGATTCATCCACAACACACCTTTACTAAAGGAATCACTTTGTTTCAAAGAACCTAATCATTGATCAACAATTTGAACTGCCTTTCTTCATACGTCAAATCTTCTTTCAATTCAACCTGATCTCTTAACACATGTGAACTGGCCATATACTACATAGAAATGTAAAATATGTCATGTATTCTCGCTGACCTGTGGCAACCTCAACCAAGACGCTACCTCCAATTATTTTCATACTCTTACAAAGTCCCATATAGAGAGGACTTAACTTCCCTTTCTTCCGAATATCAACACCCTTCCTAGGGTGATATCCTCATAAATACCTAATCCCCACCTAAAATTCCAAATCTCTCCTCGCTATCATCAACATAACTTTTCACAATCTGAGCTATCTTTAATCTATCACCGATAACTTTAACATTATCTCGTTGTACCAACAATTTATGAACCTAAAAATTTTCTCTCCTTCTCATCCCAACATAATGGAGTCCTACACTTCCTTCCATATAAGGCCTCATAAGGCGCCTTACTCAATGCTTGCATGATAACTATTATCAGAGGGAAAACTCCATTAATGGTAAATGTCTTCCTAATCTCTTTAAACTCTAACACACAAGGCCTTGGAGCATAACTTCCTCCACGTGTCTCGTATGGCCTTTCGATTGGTCATCCGTGAAGTCGTGATAATCTCTTTATATACAACTCACCAACTTCTCTCAACTGTCACTATTTTTCCATAGGTAGGAAATCGACCGATTTCACTAATCTATCCACAATCACCTATATCACGCTATAACCACTTCCGGCAAAGTGGAAGAAAAAATCCATCATGATTCTCCCATTTCCAACGAGGGATCGGAAGAGACTATAAGAACCACACCAAATCTTTGATGTCAACCTTAACTTTTGAAAAATGAGACATTTAGAAATAAATTCTGACATCTTTCTTTATACACCACCTTTAGTATTCCCTTAGGGTATGATACATTTTAATTATTTCACGATACATCGCATATACGGAAAGTGAGCCTCTCCATAATTTATTTCTTTAATCTTCCCACATCTAGTACACATAACTTTGTGACCTATCATCACTATACCATATGCCCGTACTAAAGTCCTTTTAAGCGCGGACTCGAGCTTCCCTTTTCAGTTTAATCATGATCGTATCTTGAGTCTATAGCTTCCTTATCTTGTCTATTAGTACGGGGACCCCAACATGAAATGTAGCTAGTAAGGCTCAATATACATCAGCTCTGATCCTGTACCTAAAGACCTCAATTCCATAAACATAGGAGGTACACAGCCTTTGGGTGAGATATGGAACAATGAAGCTTCCTAAGAGCATCGATTACCACATTAACACCACGATGGTACTCAATAGATGCTCATAATCCTTAATGAGTTCAACCCATCTCTATCTCATATTTAACTTTTTCTATGTGAATAAATATTTACATGTTTCCTTGTGATGTAAATTTTACATGCCCTCCATATCATTAATGCCTCCATATCACGTGGCAAGACTATAACTTGACTCTAGAGTTATGTCTCGAATGGAGTCTTGCTCATGCTTTTCCAATTGCCTTAAAATCATATGCTATCACACATTTCATGTTGCATTAACACACCCCTAATCTCTGCCTAGAAGCATCCCAATATCTCTTGTATATCCTTCTTGCCACTGACAATTGTAAAGAACTAGGGCTAAGGTCAAATTCCTTTTTAGTTCATCGAATCTTTTCTAACATGTCTCTTACCATACAAACTTTTCATCTTTCCTTGTCAATTTAGTCAAACGATCCGCTAACTTTGAAAATCCCTTAACAACCTTCCGATAATACCACCTTAACCTAAGAAACTTGTATCTCTGTCACATTCGTAGGTGGTTTTCAGTTCACAATTGCCCCAATCTTTTGAGGATCAACGAAACCCCACTTCGCTTGAAATCACATGCCTTAGAAGGCAACATTGTCTAACGGAACTAGAATTTACTAAGTTTGGCATACTAAGTAAATAGAATTTACTTAGATGCTCCTCATGATCTTCATTCTTTAGCCCAAATAGATTAAAATGTCATCCAATGAATACTATAACAAAGCTGATCTAAATAAAGTGAAAGATCCTATTCATAAGATCCATAAAAGCGGCTGAATATAGAAGTTAGTCCAACTAGCATGACTAAAAACTCATAATGCCTATCTAGTGTTTTCAAAGTTGTCCTTAGGAACATCTCATTCAATCTTTAATTGATGGTAACTGAGCTTAGATCCATTTTCAAAAAATACCCTGCTCCACATGAATTGATCAAAAGATCATCGTCAGGTGTAAATGGGTGTTGATTGCGTATTTTCACTTTATTCAACTCTCTGTAATCAATATACAATCTTAAACTTTCATCATCATTTTTTTTTTTTTTTTTTTTTTATAAACAGAACCGGCACTCCCCAAGGCGAAGTACTCGGCCTAACAAAACCCTTACTCACAAGCTCATCCATTTATACTTTCAAATTCTTTCAATTCTTTCCAACTTTTAAGGAGCCATCTGCAAAGGTGCCTTAGCAATTGGATTACGTCTAGGGGTCATTTCAATCTAAAAATTAATATATATATATATATATATATATATATATATATATATATATATATATATATATATATATTTTTATATATACCTAGAAGATCCTAAAATACATCCGGAAATTATTTGGCTATCGAATATCTTCCATTCGACTACCATTATCCCTCACCTCAATAGCATAAACTAGGTACCTTTGATATAACTACGAGTATTTTACTAGCCCACATAGCGTCATATTATTGGTAGAGTAGTATTTTCGTAGCCCACATAAAACAACCTCTGTCTTCCTTGGCTTATAGAACCTAACCTCTTTCCCTATAACAAAATCTTGCAGCATGATGTCTAGATAGTAAATCCATGCCTAATATAACATCAAAGTCATGGATATCTAATAATATCAAATGCGAAAACTCTAGCCTCCCAAAATCCACTCTGTTGTAACAATCAACTTTTTCCATACTTTTCCTAGGGTGGCAAAAATCTGCAAATACACATTCATCATTATGTCTTCAATTTCTTTCCCATTTTCTTTCAGCAATTACAATTAATAATTCACTTAATGTCATTGATTCACTTAAGCTAAATTAAACCCATGCATTTCAATTAACCATCTCATTTACCCTCTAGCCGACCATGCCTTTCCGGGATCTCCTATCTGAGTCATAATTTCTTGCCTCTAATTTCCTTACCCTCTCAATGGACATTGTCGGCTCACGGGGCTGACGAAATGTTGTGGCTAACATCTAAGCCATCTGCTCTAAAGGTATCTTGTCCTCTTACAACCTCAGGAGGCGGTGGCGGCCCTAGCGGTACTGCGGGTGGAGGAACATACGCAGACTCATAAACATGTTCCTCAGGTGGTGGTACTACTGCCTCAGGAGCTCTCCTGGTGGGTGGTCGGCCTCGACGACGCATTTTACGTAGTTAAAATTATTATGTCATGCCTTAATGCATATATGATTTTAAATCACATAAATTAAATTTTTTTTAATGAAATCTTAGAAAACATTAAAAACAAATATACAAAATAAAATTTTTCTGACTCTTTATAACATTTTCAAAACCTCGCTACGATACCATGTTGAAGTCCGACCGGATTAACCTCATGAACCCGAGGGGACCTCCCGGCACTCCAACAGATATATAAACTTTTCCTTAAAACCATAAATTAAAATCCATTAGGGCGAACCCCTTTACAATTCTTCACATATCTTTTAAAAATAATGCGGAAGCGAAGTGCTAAAAAAATTCCTTTTTCTTTTCTTTTCCAACACTTAGATTTTTCAGGAAAATCGGCCAGAGTTTCCTCTGTTTTTCGGACTTTCCCAAATTTACAAAGGCTTTGATAGAAACATTTAAAAACAATTCTAAACTTCAATTCATCAACTTCCATATTAGGACTCCTCGTCCTGACCAAATCGAACACAATATACATATATATACATTTATTTCTTTCAAATCCATCAAAACATTTAAACCTTCTTCAATTCCATGCATAATTTTATCTTCAAACATGACAAAATATTCACATATACAATATACAAATTATTTTCAATGCAGTCCCATCAGTGTCTCCTCGATAGCTCGACTCCCACTTTGCACGGGAGGTACTCTGGAGTCTTTGTCTCGGTCCACGAAAATGTTGTTGAAACATATGGAAAAGAGTGATAAAAGCGAGCCCCGATTAGTGTACGTTTTCATTCAGATAACATTTCCAGTATATACCAAAATAATACATACTTATACAATTAAAATCCATTTATACATTAAACATTTATGCCTTAAACTTTATTTCAATAAATACTTATAAAATTAAAATCAATTTGTACTTTAACATTTATGCCTTAAACTTTATTTCAATAAAATATATTAAATTTAAAATCCATTTATGCTTTAAGCATTTATGCCTTAAACTTTATTTCAATAAATACTTATCCATTTAAAATCCATTTATGCTTTAGCATTTATGCCTTAAACTTTCTTTCAATAAATACTTATACATTTAAATCCATTTTATACCTTAAACGTTCGTACCGTAAACTTTCTTTCTTTATTTCTTTCTTTCATTCTTTAGTGGAACCCGGGAATAAACACACGAGCAGTTTCGAGTGCGGCAGTGAGAACCAGTCACAATTCCAGTCATAACCACTAATCTGCGGAGAAACTCACGCTTTGCATAGGGTTCCAGTCATAGCACTTTATCACGTGTAAGGATATTACTCTAGACACCTATTTCCCTCCCTCAGTTAGTAACCTATAACTTTACCCTCTAAATCCTTACACGCTTAAAGTACTTCGGCCGATATCAGTCATAACAGTCATAGGGGGTTTAGGTAACCATCAGTAAAACATTTCTTTCTTCAAAATACAGCATTTATAAATACATTTAAATCCTTTGCTTTATCATTAAAAAATACATATGCTTTCTTTACACATTTTTAAACTTTCATAATACCATAACATATGCATACATATTTAATACCTTATAAATATATGCATTGATCAAGATAAAAACAATGCAAGATAAAACATTTCCATATACTTTTAACATTTACATAAAAATTTACATTAAACTTTCAGTTTAACATTTAAAACCATTCACTTTTAAAACTCAATTCTCAAAATATCATTTTCACTCCACGAGTTCACCGCTCCAATTCCGCTTGCTTCCCGTTAGTTCCGTTCCCGTCCGATCATCCCTTTTTACCCTTTTCCAAAGAAAATCACAACTATACATTAATCATAACTTCCATTTTAATCCACCATACACATTCATTTAAAGCCAAATGAACAAATTACCCTTAAGCACTAAAACTCATTCATTTTGGCCAACCTTTTTCCAACCATACCCTATAGACTTTATGACTCAAAAATTATTCAAACAGTCTTCAAAATTTATGAAACTCTCAGATCAGTTCTTGAGTATATCAAATAACATCTCTTTAAATTTTCAATTTAAAATTCGTCTCTAAAGCCCTCAACCATATAACACAATCTGCACAACAAATAACTCAGTTTGGCAGAACAGAATCTGCACATAGCTCCACTTTGAACCATTTTCTGGGCACTTTAAGTTTACAATTTGCATGAACTTCCTTTAGATAAATTTTTCCCCTAGAAGTCTATTTTACCCATAATTTTGAATCACTCAATTCCGATATGAAATGAGCAAGTTATGGCCAAAATACCAAAACTGGTCAAAACAGAAAACAGGACATTTCCTGTACCGAGACTGCTGCCCAAAGGTACCAAATTGTTTCTCTTCCATTTTTTCTTTCCTCTAAACACTTAAATCTGATGCATTATACCCATTTCAACATATCACAAAAGTCTACATCAAACCCTAACCATTCATTCATGATTTGTCAAAACCCTAATCTAATCCATGGCTTTCTCAATTTATCTCAAAATCATCATCATTCAACCCTAAATGCCACCCAATTTAACATCCATACAAGAAAATCAAATCATTAGGCATGAAAAACATAAAAATCCAACTTTCCCACCATGAAAAACTTACTTGTTTCTTGGGTTTCCCTTGTCTTCTCTTCCTTGATTCACTTGGAGCTCACTTGGAAGCTTGAAAGAGAATAAAAATTCACCTCTACCACTACCTACCCTTTCTCCTCCTCTTTCTCCTTTCTTCCCTTTCTTTTCTCTCTTTTCTCCTTTCTTTCCTCTCCTATACATTGATCCCCTCTTTTGAGCATAATCCCCAAATTTTAGACTTTAAAATATTATTCCAAAAGTGCCCTTAAGTAACAAAAAATATCATTGGTTGGTTTAAAGTGAATTCTCTTATCCAAGCTTCTCATTGGTCCATTCCCATAGAGTTAAGTCATTTACCCATTATTTAAATCCTTAACTTAGCCATTAGAAAGATTTTGATTGGCTAGTACAATTAAATATCCATTATAGCGAGATTTTTATCTCGGTTTAACTTTATTCTTTGCTTTTATACTCGATTATATGTCAAAAAATATTCTATGATCGTCTATATTTAATTCCCGAACATAAAAATATTTTAACTAAATCCTTCACGAGTGAATTTCGAGGCTGCAGAATCATAGCTCAGTTTAAAATCATTAAAATCGTGAATCCGGACAATAGCGTATTGTGCAATTACGTTCGGATCACTGGAAACTATCCAAGCGGACTCCGTTTCACTTTATTTCGAGTTTCGTTAGTCTTTATGATTTATTCGGACCTTTTCGTATTTTCGGCTCAATTTCCAGAAAAATTTATTATGACTCCAAATTTCGATGCAAATCACTATTCATAAATCTCCCATTATCTTCTAAATATCGGTTCAAAGTCATAGGAACTGAAATTTTCTTAAAAATCCCTTTGCGGCCTTCCATCCAGGATAAAATAAGAAAAAAAAATCACTATTCATTAGGGCACCCGGTTACAATTTTCGAAAATTTTCACTTCATGCCCAAATGATGTCCAGAGCGTTCTAAATTCTAATCCACCCTCGCTTCTATCATTAGACCTCAAATCAGTTCAATAACTATTATTATAACATTCAATAAGGTTGGGGTTTTATACGGGTAGTCAACGGACCCCCGGGTTTTGGGGCGTCACAGATATTCATCAAGGCCAAATAAAACCTATACAGAGAGCAATAGATTTTGCAAACAAATTTCCTGATGAAATCAAAGATAAAACACAGTTACAAAGGTTCTTAGGAAGCCTTAACTATGTATTTGAGTTTTACACCCCGAATCTTAGGATTTTAATCAAGCCTTTGAAGGTTAAAGAAAATCCTTTACCTTGAGTCGGAACATGCAAGTAGTCAAACAAGTCAAAATCGGGTTAAGGAACTTCCTTGCTTAGAGTATCCTTCACCCAGGAAGCCTTTCCTATTATAGAGAGGCAGATGCCTCACGATATAGGATATGGTAGGTTAAAACAAGATTTATTTTCAAAACAAAATTTCAATTGTTAGATTTCACTGGTGTTTGGGTGGTCCACAATTGAATTATTCAACGAGTTAAAAGAAATTTTAGCCATTGTTTTATGCATTCAAAAATTTCAAAGTGATGTTTCAACAAAAATTTCTTTTAGAGTTGATTACCACTTATGAAATATTTTTAAAGATGTTTCAAAACTTAGTTTTCAAAGCAGTTTTTGCCCGGATATTTTATACATTTTTGATTTTGAAATTGAATTTATCAAGGATCTTCAAATGTTTTACCTTATTTCCTTTCACGGGAATTTTACGAGGAAAATGGCGAGGCCAAAAGCGAGATCAGATCAAACCCACTTCAAAAGCCTCTTATGCAATGAAAAGGCCTCAAACTTCAAATCGTTTCGAAGTTTTGGGGAAAACCCTTAACCCTTCTTTTCAAACACCAACTCCAAAATTTGCATACCAAACAAAAGAACAAAAATTGTTACTTCAAATTTTAGAACCTGATCATATATCAGTTTCCGGTGAGATTGAGGTCAAAAAGATTTTTCAAAATGAAAAGTATTTCATTTCCAACGAAATAAAAACCCGAAGTAAATTCTGAATTCATACTAGTAGATGCAGTCTGTTCAAATATCTCATGTCATGAACCACGAGGAAATTAATGACTTTGCTTACTCAAAATGCAAAATTTTGAAAGTCATTAATGAAAAGATTGGGGTCAAAAATATTTTACCCACAAAAGACTTCCCGAACATTTTGATCCTCAAACTTGATTTTATGACTACAAAAATGCTTGAGTACCATACTTTGCATGTCGAGAGGCCAAAGCTCATTCTTGGTTTTAAGCGGGATGAAAAGTTGAAAAACTTTTCCAAATTGGTTTTCGAGGAATGATGGCTTCTTATGAGCTAATCCAAGTATTTTTTACGTCACAGGAAATCACCAAAATTTTTGATTATTTCAAATCAAACTGTGAAAGCTTTTCCCTCCTGGAAATAGCTATTCCTTTTCTTTGTTCTCAATTAAGTCCCTTGGATTCTTTGTTGAGATTTGTGTACCATCAATCCCATCAAGCCCATTCCCTAAGTTTTTGGCTAGAATTCTAAATCAGAGATGACAGACCTAAAATCTAATTAAATACTGATACAAAATAAAGTTTGGAATAAATTAATTTGAAGCCTGCTGCAAGATCATTTATCTAGATATTTGGCCTTTGCCGAACCCCGATAACAAAACTCATTTCCTTCAATCGACACGGGGCCTATCTCAAACAAATCCAAGCGAAGCGAAACGAGAGGCGCTTTCAAAACTCGTGACTCGGACTCGGACGAGGATGACCACGGCAAGCGGCACGGCCTTCTTCCAGTAAAATGAAGACATGTGCTACGGCCTCCCTTCACTCCCTTGAAGGTAAGGATGATAAGGAGGATATCAACATCTTTACAAAAGCCTTTGCCTCGGAAGAATGTACGAGGCTTCAAAATTCAGAAATCAATTACGGATGCTTTCTTGGCTTGATTTAATGAAGAATGGAAAATGCAGGACTACAAGTAGTGTAATGCGCATCTTAGATCGGCCTAAGCGTTAATGATGTCCCCCACTTTCAAAAACAAAAAGCTCCACTTAGAAAGAAAACAAAATTATGACACAAAAGCAGGTGACTCTTGAAAAGCAAAGAGACGGGTGACTCTTCAAAAAGTATGTGACCCTTGAAAGTCACATGTGATCCTTTGTGTGGACGTCAAAGTTTTATTTCAAGTCAAATTTCCTATATAAGGAGGGGTTGTCTCCTTAGCTAGAGCGGGATAAGTTTAGAGATAAGGAAGTTAGAGAGAAGCTCACAAAGGCCTTGTATCGAGCTTTGCTTACTAAGCACTCCACGATCGAAAACTTGCATCAAAGTTTGTAAGTTTTCAAAGTTCAATAAATTTCAATTCAAATTTCAATCTTTGTTCTTTATTTGATTCAAATTGCATCTTTGTTTATATTTGTTCAAATATATTCAACTTCAAATAGTATAGCGATTTGGAAACCTCAAACCTCACGAACCCACTAAGTGGTGTTTAAACGAAACCCGTTATTGTTACAACGCCGTCTTTGAAGAAATCAAATTTCTTTGTTACTACGCTCAAATTTTAATATTCTTTGTTAATATGTATGTTCAAATTGTTTAAGGTCACCTTAGAGAATTGGTATCGAGCCAAGTTAAGCGGAATTTTGATTAATTTTGTATTTGTATTCTTTCAAAATAATTGTGATTCCCACAGTTAGTGTTAGTATTGATGTATCGGTTAATTCGATAGTAAAACCACAGTGTGTGGTAGAGTGGTCCCGGTGGTGGTCCACTACAAATGTTAGAATCCCAATTCACGTAGAAAGGATAAATGTCAAATTTCATCAAAATTTATGAGTACTAGTTCAAATACTAGTTCATCAGGGATAGATGAACAATTAAGACCATCTGAAAACACCCGACAATTTGAAACAAACTTTCTGTTTCTATAGAAGATTGGGAACAGTATATCAAAAATTGGGAAATGCCAAAACAAAATATCAAAGAACTATACAAAATAGGAACTTTTGAATTTAAAAAAGATTATAGAATCAAAATCTCTGAAAATACTCATTCAATAGGATATGAGACAGAAACTATTGAACTTCTAGACCCTAGGGATCTAGAGCAAATTCAAAGAGAAAAATTCAAAATTTTACATATAGGAGCTATCCAGGTAGCAGCCAAACCCTTAACTAGGTTAGGGTTAGACAAACCTATATGTATATATACCGTGGTAAAGACATAACAAATTCAAGGATTCCCTTTTGGGATTAATGGAAACAAATACATCGTTTGGACGATTGTATTTCACACATTATCGAATCTAGAGTTGGGCGCATGAATGATAAGAGCATTCATAAGGCCTTAACTCTAAACATTCAAACTCAAAATTATGACATGGATCCTAGGTCAAGAAATATACTTATAACCACAGGGTATACTACAAAGTAATGACCTCGAGTGATTTAATCCAAATTGCCTTTTGTCCTCACGAAAAGATCAAACATTAATTTGGCAAACAAATAGAAAAATTCAGCAGTCATAATTCCAAACTATTCCATAGGAATGTTTTAACACAATCCTACGAATGGAATTTCAAACAACTCTTATCTCCAAAACCGATTGAACAACCAAAACTCTTATCCATAATAGGGTGGACAGGGAAATGTTCAAATTAATTTTGAGCAAGAAAAGAAAACTTAACAAGATCATATTCTGAGTCTTCTAATTCTTATTTAGAATTAGAACTCCTTCGGAAAGATCAAATGTTCGATCAAACTTAAATCTAGAAGAAGTAGACTGTGTCTACCTTCCAGATTTAAAATATACAAGGACTGAACCAAACATTCAAAACTCTCCAGATAGGTCTCCAGCATTTTGCCAAATGATGTCACCAAATGATAGGCCCTCTCATTTCGACATGATGACAGCAGAAAATGTGTTTAAAAATAAAACAGTACTTTGAGAAAAGAAGCAAAATCGAAGAACGCAAAGAAAAAGCAAATGGTTTTTCTCAAAATTATCTCAAGAAACAAAGAGAAATTTAGAGAACAATGGTATCAAACTATGGAAACAATGGAAATGAATATTCCAATGTTCACATTGTGTATGCAATCTCGGGGTGTCGTGACTACCGTCGACGCGGAAATCCACGTGTCTGCATCGGCGGGGCACGTACGTAATGTAAACCGGCCCGATTGGGCCCGTATATCCATTCAACCCAATTATATATTTTATGCAAAATGATTTATTTACAATTGTGTTTAATTACAATTTATACAAAATGGGTTTCTTGCCGAATTTTACAAAGAACAAAATTACGAGATAAGGCCATCTTGGCTGTTTCGCTGTAAGGCCCGGAAGCGTTCCATCCTAAAGCGTCTTCGGTACTAAAAAAATAGTCCCACTGACGGGGGTGAGGCAAAGCCCGGTAGTGGAATTTCCCCTACTTGGTTACTCCTACCTAAGTGCAATGCAATGGCACACAAACATATTACATGCTAATATATCACTCCCATGCATATATTAACATAATTTAATCCATACATCATATTTAACCAGTTTATAATAATAACATAAACTTAGCTCACATGGGCTAAGACACTATCCAGGTTCGTCTTGGAAGCGCCCACAACATCACACAAACATATTTATTTTTCTCATGGTAACATGACACCACGCAAATCAAGCAAAACACCCCGAACGATGCGTGTTTGTCCAAAGCACTCTAGGGATTTCCTAACTCGGTCCAAAGCTTTTGGGCAAAACCACGGCCATCAGGCCTCAACAAATCCCCATCATTACATAACCCTTAAGTAAAGTAAAGTAAGTAGGAGAAAAACCCTACCTTTTAAGGTTTGTGAAACTCGAGCGGTAACCACGTGTAGTCCTTGCCATGGGGAGCAACTGCTCCTTGTCTCGTCGGAAACTTGACGGTCAGATGCGAATTTTAGAGAAGGTGAAGCCTCTCTCTCTAAAACCCTCTCTTCCTCACTCTCCCCTTTCCACCAGGTTTGTCTCTCCTCTCTCCTTCCCTCTCCCCAGGCGATTTGGAAGACTTGGTCAAGAGGAAAGATCCTCGTCGCCCACATGTCCATTTCTCATTGGACACATGGATTACCCCCTTATCCTTATCTAATCTACCTTGAGATATCCCTCCTAATGGCATCATGCCATGTCTAAGTAGGCCCACTTGACCTCAAGTTTGACTGCATACACTTGGACACGTGGTGCCTGCGGGCCTTCGGCGTGCGAGTGTCGTGGCCATCCCCTCGGGTGCCTCAGCGTGAAATTCCGATCTCGGAGTCGGCCGAAATTAGGCCATTAGCGGCTAGATTTGTGACGATTCCAGCGGTGATTCGTTTCGTCATCGGTCTAGAAAAATTCGGATTTTCAACGAAATACCATTTTATCCTTCCTTGAAACTTATGGATTTTAAATTCTCACACACATATTTTGATATTTATCACGGCAACAATCAAATAAAATATCCCTTTTCTCAAATAAATATGTTCCAAAAAGAATGGAAGTCAAATACTGTGACGCCCCAAAACCAGGGTCAGTTGACTGCCGAATCAACCGCGGAATACAAGTGGATGTCGGGTTACCCGACACCACTTCAGAAAATCGGGCAGAGTCTCCTTTGTACGGGGAGCTCTACCCAAATACAATACCTGCAAATACCTGTCCCAAACAATCCAATATATACAATATATCCAATACGGCCACTTGGGCCCATAACTAATACTCATTAAAACACATATCACAACATTCTCGATTATCTCCCGATAATTACATAGTTGATTACACTTTTATTTTATACAAACATATATTAAAATCTACAATTCTAATACATGTTATGTCCAAAAACCATCAAGCCACAAACCAGCTTCTTCAAAATGGATCGTCTTCTCAAGCGCTCTTGGTACCTGAAAAATAAAGGGGGTCCCACGACGGGGTGAGCTAAAGCTCAGTAGGAGAATGCGCCTGAAACTAGATACTCACCACCTAAGTGCGAGTGCAACGCTCCAAATTAAACACACTCAAGTAAATGTGATCCTGCGGAATGTCTACATGTCATCCCATGTCCACGAGTCCTCAGACTCACTCACACTTGCCTAAGCCATGTGAAAATAATCATTTTTCAAAACAAAACCCGTTGTTCTTAGAAAATACACTATCGAAAAATGTTCGGTAAAATAATAGACTACCCTCCGAGGTGAATTGGACGGTGAGCTTTCCGAAAGCAGTCATAGTCCTCATCGAAGTGATCTGTTGGCCCATCTCGACCCAATTCTCGGAATATCATCCTTTGAAATTCCTTTCGCCAACCATATCCGTTTTATAAAATACCTTGTCATGCACTCACACCTAACTCTAGGTTGCAGTGCATATGAAAATGCATTATGCCATTTCAAAACCATTTACAATATGACAATATGCATATTTTCAAATCAACTACAATTACACACATGTATTCCACACTTCAATCATCGCGATCTAACTCACGTAGGCAAATCATAATAATGCATACTTAATGGCTTCACAACCGCAATTTAATTCTATATAATTGCGTCATTTGTGTTAACACCTCGAAGCATTAACCTAATAATTCTTTGATCAACCAACTCTCCAAATTAATTCCTACACATACCAATCCATTCAATTCCTGAAGTCAAATGCGAACACATGGATGGTTTTTATCCAATTCACACAACCGGGCCAGTTTTGCAGTCCGAAACCAGCAGTGGGGCGTCACGGGCAGCCCACATGTCAATCTCGGTTTCACTTTTTGGAACGAATTTCTTACATTAGGTCTCATAAACACCCAAGCATAATTTAGTGAATAAATTATCACAAAAGGACCCATAACAGTCCATAACGATTGTCTGGGTGCCCCGATCGGCTCCCGGAATTCTAACGCCGGTCATGTTTTTAGGGCCGATCAAGCAGCCATTCTCGGCGCTGTCATCTCAAGCATGTATTTTAATGCCAAATTCCACACAAACAGCCCCTAACATTCTGGACAGTCACGGCCCTAACAAAAAATCTCAAATAAATTCAAATAATTCGGTCCCAAGTTTTGGGACCGATCAAACGGCCCCTCACGGCCTCAAACCAACGAGCAAACCCTTAAAAATGGGAATAACACGCAAGTAGGGAGAAAATCCTACCTCAAGGAGTTTGAAGAAACTCATGATCCCGGAGTCCACGCGTAGCCTGCCCCGCGTAGAACATTTTTCCTTCTTGCCCCGAAGACCGCCGACGGTCGGATCTTCCGTTATTCTAGAGAGAAGCACTCTCTCTCTCTAAAAAGCTCTCAACCCAAAGCTCACTGCATCAAAAAATGGCCTCCCACGTTTTTGCCTTGGTTCATTTAAGAAGACAAGTCACTATTTGTAGCCCAGTTGGTAGTGGGAACTACCTGGAATGAATTGCCTAAGCTCATGGTCCGGGTTAGGGCCACGGAGGCGAAAGAAACCCTTTGTGAGCTGAGGGGATAGCACAATGAATTGGACATCGACCCTCCCCGTCGGGTGGAAGGGTGAGGACACGTGATATAAAGGCGCCTTTTTGTAAGGGCCCACCCCTGGCCCACTCCCGACGAGGGTGGTGCACTCCACTGAGCTATCCCCTAGCTCACGGGTTTCTTTCGCCTCATTGGAGCTCGAACACGGGACCATGAGCTTAGATACCCATTCGGTAGTTCCACTACCAGGCGGGCTGCTGGCTCGGGTTGGTAGTGGGAACTCTCGAATGGTATCTAGCTCATGGTCCTGGCACAGCGGGCCAAGCTCCCCCAATGACTGGGAGGCTGGCAATGAGTGGAGACCACCCTCGTCGGAAGTGTGAGCTCCGAGTGAAGACCACTACAAATACTACTTACGAGAGAAGAAGATGAGTATCCAACCCATCCTTTGGAAGAAATAAAAATAAAGGCTCAAGGTGTAGAAATAATAGCCTCACCTTTTAAACAAATTGATTCAAAGAAGATGAAAGCAGAATATTAAAGCGAAAGATATAAAGGCATTCAGCAACAAAATAATTTACAAATCAAATTCTAAGACACTTTCTCAATTAAATAGAATTGAAAGTAAATACTTTACAAATTATAAACCTGAAAAGGAAGAAAAAGAAGAAAAACGAAAGTCTTATATTCAAACCAATAAAACCCCTTAAATTAGGAGTAATAAAAGTAATGATGAATTGATAAGACTTTTAACACAAAAATTAGCAGGAATAGAAATAAAAGATCCCTCTTGTTCAAAAACCCAAGTAAACTTCTTAAGTGGATCAGAAACAAATTCTATTGTTTCAGAAAAACTTATTGAAGATATTAATGAACAAGAAGAAGAACAAATAAACAAGTTAAAAACTTGGCATCAAAGATCAAAAAACTTTTATCAAAGGCCTACTCCTCCAGATTTACAATTTGAGGAAAAACAACCAAAACAAAATAGTTATAATAGCAATGACATCTATTCTTGGAATATAGATATTTCTGAACATGAAATCTTCATTGTGCTTCGTCAAATGCAAATGGCGTCTTGCTTGTTGCAAGCAGATGATTGGAATCTTTGTCCCGATTAGTCCACGGCCAGTTTCCAATGGCACATTAAAACTTTGGTGGGAAAACTACTAGTGAAAAGAAAGATTTCATATTTTAAAAGTACAAATGAGGAAGGAGAACAAAACTTCAATCATAAGATTGGTTTATGCTATAACCAAACACTTCATAGAGTGATCAAGCATTTATGGAAAGAACTTACGAAATTCACACAGAACTTAAGATGTAGAACACTAAGTGACCTTAAATGGTATTTTGATGTGTTCATAGCAACCTTGATGGTAGGCTGATGCTAGAGCTTCTTACTGGAAGGAAAGATTCCTTTATGGTCTTCCTAAACTCCAGCAGCGAGTTCAAGAAGCCCTTAGAGAAAAACATGTAGGAACAATCAATTTGACTCCTTGCTATGGAGATCTCATAAGTAAGTCAAAAGAAGAGGTCTTAAGTTGTGTTCTCAACTTAAACTCAATATCCAAATTAAAAAGACCTAAAAGCTACAAAAGATTTAGGTTCTTTTGTGCTCAATATGGCATTTTAATTACTTAATTCCACCCCTAGTCAAAATTTCCAAAAATCAAAACCTTAAACAAAAATTCCAATAATTTTCATATATAGATTTAGAAATACAATGTTATAAATTAAAAAATACGTTTAATTGTTAGTATTTATTAATTTTAGTTTGCTACATTCGTTTTAATTTTATTCACTTTCAAATATTACTTTTAAAATTGAATACTAAAATGATTAATAATATTTTTTTTGTTAAATAGTTAAGGTTTTTTTTTATTACTTTTACCTTTAAAAAAGTTTAACTTGGGTTTTATTTTATTTTTTTTAAATTTTAGGTTTATAAAAATTAAAGTATAAAAGTATAAAAAATAAGATTAAAATATGAAAATTATTAATATTATAAATAAATTTTATTATGAATAAGAAAAAAAATATTGTTTTATATTTATTAAATTACTTATTAATATAGGTAAATGTATTGATATATATCAAAAGTTGATTTAATTTATTCCAGTTATTACACAAAAAAAAAAATCCAAAAAAAAATTTGAACACTAATTGGAAAAGAAAAAAATCGAAGCAAGTTCCGTTGGGGGTGAAAAAAATAGGGAAGAGTGGCATTTGTGGAAGGGGAGATGGCAAATTGGGAGTGTTGGATGGGGAGATGAACATTTTTGTCTTCTCAAAAAATGTATTAATGGCTTAATTTTAATGGTCTATCAAATAAGGGTTCATCTAACCTTCAAAACATAATTTCTCATCATTTTAAGAGTATTGACATATAATTTATTTTGAAAAATAAAAATTATTAAAATAGGTTAAAAATAAAAATAATATCCAAAATTAATTACATAAATAATAATCGTAGCTATTTAATATATTGAATTTTTTATCTTAATGTTGTAGTTATTTATTATAGTATTAAAAATATTTTGAAATTTTTAAAATTAATGTCATAATCAATGACTATGATTACGGTATTAGCTTGAATTTTTTAAAATGAATGATAATTTTTTATTTTTTGAAGAATAGATGATAAATTTTGTATATTAGTTTAAAATGTTATTTTCAATTTCAACTTATTTTGATAAATTTTTTAAATAACCTAAATATCTGCCGAACTCCAATTTTAAAACAAACTTGAATGCTTGTGTGATATTCTGGTGAGGCGGGGGTTCTGTGACCCACATCCTCTCACTTCGGTGTGAATAAAAAATGAGAGCTAATAATGTACGTCATGTCAAAGATGGACGTGCTTAATGCGAGAATGGCCATTGGGAATAGAGCAGTTCGTCAAAACTGCTCTTTGTAGGCCACTTCACAGACACACTCTTGTCTGACACAATCATGCTTCCATTAGTTACATCTTACAAGCCATGTCGTGATCTCTCACATGGCCGATTCCATCTACATCTTTGCATTATTCCTTTTCTTCCTCCAATGTCTTCTTGCCATCTGTAATTCCTTTTATTCTAACCACTGTTGGATTGTTTTGTTTTGTTTTGTCCTAGGATGTTTCATATGATTCGATTCAACTCCACTTTTTTTTTTTTTTTGGGTATTAGATTCAATTCAAATATGATTAATGGAAGTTTATGTTTGGTATTTGGAATTCTTAATTAAAAAAAAAAAACGACACCATAAACTCCGAAGAAGTAAAAATCCCATTAGAAACTTTAATTTCGTTTTAATATTTTTAAATATGTTTTAGAAATAATTTTTACATAAAGTGTCTTATTTTGTATATATATTTATAGAATTAAATTTTTTAAAATTTTAAAATATATATTTGAAATAATTTAAAAGTTTTGTGATTAAGAAATAAAATAAAATTTTGGTTATCAAATATATCTTTTATTTTTCTTATTTGGAAAAAACGAGATTATCTTAGAAACGGTTTCCACCTACCCATACATTTTATCCCAAATTTAAGTTCAATTTTTACAATAGAATTGTTGGACTTATGTTTAAAAGCACTATGATCCGTTGATGAAGAGCCAAAATTAATCATGGACCATTAGATCCCCAGACTAGTTAATTAGTGATATAGTCTATTAATAATTATTTAAAAGATAAGAAACCAATAATAAAACAAGAGTTTGGTTACTTAATATGCAAGAAAAAAACCTTATTCCTAAAAAAAAGAAATCTGTCGATCCTAACATGGCGAGGATAGGGTGCTATAGGCCTATGGCCTCCTTACTTTCCAATAGATTTCTAGGATAGAGATTGCTACACTTGGCTATTTGTCTCCTTACTCTCTAATAGTTTCTAATTATAAAAAAAAAATATAGAATACAATAGGTGGCTTAGTGTCGCTTTGATTGGTTACTTGTTTGACAAGTAACCTATAAGGTTAAATTTTGAGTATATAAATAGACCCCTTTCCTTAGGACCTTGATATATTCTCTCCATGTGGGTCTTTACACACACATACGTGTGTGTTCTCTCCTTTAGTCTCTACGGCAGATTAGACGGCGCCTACACCTAGATTTGTCGCAGGTGGGAATGGCTTGAAGGTTCCGCGCGAGAGGTTAGTAAACCCTAGCGATGACATTAGTGTATCACATATCTTATCAATCATGATCCAGGACTTCCGTTATACATTGATCCCAACAATTAGTATCGAGCACGGATTGAATCAATGTGTGGTAAACCGAATCATTATATTTTTTACATGTATATTTGATCTAATTAGATATATGGCGCCTAGGTTTTATGTTTCATGTTATTTATATTTTTGTATGAATGAATGTTTTATTTTGGCCTTAATCCATGGTAGAAATTTGATTAATATTTTTTTTTTTATGTAACTTGGGGCTAATCATAAGATTAGGTATTCCTCATTGATTTATTTATTTATTTATTGGATAATTCTATGTAAATTCAGTTTATTGGATAATTATATAATAAGTATCCAAAAAGTGGAACAAGCGCATGTTATTGTTCATTGTTTTTCGTGTAGATCGAGAAGCCTCGGTTTGGCATATTACCAACACCATAATCATGTAGGGGACACAAAGGAGGGTCAGTGGGAGGAAGAGGGTCATTGGAAGACCCGACACGTGCCCACACGTGTCGCATAAAGCAGTTGAGACTAGGACTCACGCGCTTGGCTTCCAAGGGTGCATAGGGGCACGTGCTAGCTTGGATTGGAATCAAGTTGTGTGTGCTTTCTTCGTGATCTACCTCCTTATAATTCGTGTCCAAGGTGCACGTGCGGTGAATGGCGATGATTTTTAGTTTTTGGCAGACGTTGCTTGGGGTGTGTGTAGTCGGTTTGGGCGGAATTTGACCCGGTATGTTCATGCGTGTTGTTCTATCCCTCTGCATTTCATGATGATTCAAGCTTTGTGCATTGGCCCGACAAGCGATTTTGCTTTTGATTTTAGCGTGCGTGGGGCTTGGGCAGCGTCGAATTTGGACAAATGTTGGCTAGTTGGTTCCTCATGTGGTGATATACCTTCCAGCATAATATCGTGGTGATCAAAGTTGTGTACGGTGATTGTCCACGATTTTGGTGCTTGGCTTATGAGGGGGACTAGTTAAGAGTTTTGTGTTTTTTGGGCTTAAAAACCCTAGAAATCAATTCTAACTTAATCCACAATTCAAAGAATTTCAAGACCTGATGGAAAGATGGATTACAGGCTAGATATCAAGTTAGGGTTTTTTGCCTATTAGACATTATTTTCTTCTTCTAGAAACCAGTTAAGGCCCATTATTTATTCTTTGCTTATAATTGTTTTATATAGATATAACGCGATGTATGCTTGCCATGCTACTTAGAATAGGTGGTGCCATATAATTTCATCATGTGATATATACATATGCATAATGATATTTGTTTTGTCTAGATAATATGTGCCAAGTATTTAGTTGAATTAATGTAAAATATTGAATGAGTGAAGGTTAAAATTAATTTAATTAATTTGAAACCTCGAGCTCCATTAAGGGTCCAATAATAAAATGACATGATCGAATTTTTATAGGATTGGAACTAAAATAATTTCAAAATTTTAATAAGATTGTACAACCCAATGTCGATAATACTAAGAAAGATAATTTTGAAATTAAATTAATGGTTATCAAATTCAGTTTGCAACATTAATGTCTAGATATTATTATTATGGAAAACCTAATAAATTAATGTAAAATATTGAATGGTGCATGTTAAAATTAATTTTATTAATTTGAAACATGTGGACTCCATTAAGGATCCAATAATAAAATAATTATGTAATGCCTCAACAGATAAACATGATCGGATTTTATGAGATTGGAACTAAAATAATTTCAAATTTTAATGAGATTGTACGACCCAATGTCGACAATACTCATATTTAAAGATAATTTTAAAATTAAATTAATGAATTTATCACATTCAATTTTAGTAACATTAATGTCTAGATATTATTATCATATAAAACCCTGGCAAAATTAATGTAAAATATTGAATGGTGAAATATTAAATTAATTTAATTAATTTGAAAACTACAAGCTCCATTAAGGGTCCAATAATAAAATGGTTATGTGATGCCCCAATGGATAAACATGACCGGATTTTATTGGATTATATCTAACATAATTTCAATTT
Organism: Tetrastigma voinierianum; assembly: GCA_016808115.1. NCBI lineage: Eukaryota > Viridiplantae > Streptophyta > Magnoliopsida > Vitales > Vitaceae > Tetrastigma > Tetrastigma voinierianum. The sequence continues at coordinate 91,124 of JAEQBH010001752.1, forward strand.
TTTAATGAGGTTTTATGACCTAACGTCGATAACACTTGAATATTAAAGATAAATTTGAAATTAGAACAATAGTTAATACATTTTAATTCTAGTAACATTAATAATCATTTCTCTACACGAGACTCTGTTAAGTGTTATTGAAAGTCTAAAGTTTATTTATATATATAGATAACTATATATATATATATACATATCTATATATATAGATGTATATAGATATATCTATATAGATATATACATATCTATATATATATATAGATGTATATGGAAATATATATATCACATACAGAATATATCATATACATATCTATATATATATATATATATAGATATATAAAATCTATATATCTATATATATAGATATATACATATCTATATATATGAATATCTATATAGATTTATATATCTATAAATTTATATAGATATATAAATCTATATATCTATAAATTTATAAATATATAAATCTATATAAATATATATATATATATATATAAATATATAAATCTATATATAAATATCTATATAAGATATATCTATATACATACCTATATATAGATTTATATATATAGATAACTATATATATATATATATATATATATATATATATATATAAATCTATATAGATTTATATATATATATATATATATATATATATATATATATATAACATATATATATATATATATATATATATAGTTATCTATATATATAAATATATACATATTTATATATATAGATTTATATATATAGATATATATATTATATATATAGATAACTATATATATATACATATCTATATATATCTATATATACTGTTTTTGTATCTGACTCATCACTTGTTAAAAACTTTCAGTTCAAAAGCCAGCACAAATTACAGATTAAATTTTGATTAAATTTTAATGTAACTGTAGGAATCAAATGTAAATCTACACCATCTAACAAATATGCAGTTCCTGCCATTTGCATTTGACGAAGAACAATCAAGATTTCATGTTCAGAGAGGCCATCTATATTCCAAGAATATATTTCACAGTTGTTATAACTGTTTTGTTTTAAATGGCTTTCTTCGAACTGTAAATCTGGAGGTGTGGGTCTTTGATAAAAATTTTTTGATCTTTGATGCCATGTTTTTAATCTATTTATTTGATCTTCTTCTTTATCAGATAGATTTTTCATAAGTATATCAGAAGACTCAGTTTCTGTTCCACTTAAGAAATTTATTTGATCTTTAGAAGAGGAAGGGTCTTTGATACCCATTGTATTTAATTTTTGAGTTAAAATTTTTATCAAATCTTCATTGTTATTGTATCTTCCTAACTTTAAAGGTTTTATTGGTTTGAACATTGGAGTATCAATAATTTTTTCTTTTTCAGGTTTTTCAGTTTGTTCTGATTTATAATTCTTTGTAAACATTTTTCCTTCAATTCTGTTTAATTGAGAGGAAATTGTTCCAAATTTGTTGAAAAATTGACTTTGTTCGTTGAGACCTTTTGTCTTTTAATTTTGGTACTTCTATTTTCATCATCATTTGAACTAATTTGTTTGAAAGGTGGTATTACTTCAACACCTTGAGTTTTGATTTTATTTCTTCAAAGGGTGAGTTGACACACTATCTTCTTTTGAGTAGTACGATCTTCCATTCCTTTTGGAACATACTTATTTGTGAAAATGGGTATTTTATTTGATTATCTAAGGCATAAATATCAAAATATGTGAACATTGGAATATTCATTTCCATTGTTTCCATAGTTTGATACCATCTTTCTCTAAAATTTTCTCTTACTTCTTTTGTTAATTTAGAGAAAAACCATTTTCTTCTCTCTTTGTTTTCTTCAGATTTTAAGTCTTTTCTTAAATATTCTTTGTCTATTTCAAACACATTTTCTGCTGTCATCATCATGAGCTGTGCAGGCTCATCATTTGGTGACATTTGAGAAAATGTTGGAGACCTATCTGGAGAATTTTGAATGTTCGGTTCAGGTTTTGAGTATTTTAAATCTGGAATAGTAGAGGAATAGTCTACTTCTTCAAGATTTAAGTTTGACTGAACATTTGACCTTCTGGAAGGAGTTCTAATTTCTAAATAAGAATTAGAAGACCTTGCAGAGTATGATCTTATTAAGTTTTCTTTTCTTGGCTCAAAATTAATTTGAACATTTCCTTGTCCATCTTCTATTATGGATAAGAGTTTTGGTTGTTCAATTGGTTTTGGAGCTAAGAGTTGTTTGAAATTCCATTCTGAGGATTGTGTTAAAACATTCCCATGGAATAGTTTTAAATTATGACTGCTGAATTTCTTCATTTGCTCGCTAAATTAAGGTTTGATCTTTGGTGAAGTCAAAAGGCAATTGGTCGACCATCGAAGTCATTACTTTATAAGATACCTGTATACTATAAGATGCTTCGATCTAGGATCCATGTCACTTTGAGCTCGATGTTTAAAGTCAAGGCTTTATGAATGCTCTTATCATTCATACAAGCCTTAATCCTCTAAATTTGGATAACAGAAATAATCGTCCAAAAGATGTATTTGTTTCCATTAATCCTAAGAGGGAATCCTGGAATTTGTTATGTCTTGCATCACGCAGACATATGCATATAGGTTTGTCTAACCCTAATCTGGTCAAGGGTTTAGCTGCTACCTGGATAGCTTCTATATGTAGAATTTTGAATTTGTTCTAGATCTTTAAGATCTAGAAGTTCAATAGTTTCTGTTTCAGAACCTATTGAATGAGTATTTTCAGAGATTTTGATTCTATAATCTTTTCTAAATTCGAAAGTTCCTATTTTGTATAGTTCTTTTATGTTTTGTTTTGGCATTTCCCAATTTTTGATATACTGTTCCCATTCTTCTATCGAAACAGACATTTTGTTTTCAAATTGTTGAGTATTATCTTGTATTTGTCTAAGAACAATCCCATATGATAGTCTTTCTTACGGAAATTTGATTAGTGAAATCAAAAATGAAGGTCTTAAGTTGTGTACCCAACTTCGACTCCAATTTCAAATCAAAAAGGATCTTAAAGCTTCTAAAAAAGATTTAGGTTCTTTTGTTCTCCTCAATACGGCATTCGCATGCCAATTCCACCTAGTCAATTTTCCAAAATCAAAACCTTATAGGATTTACCTTATAAAATTCAAAAAATTTAAAGATAAAAAATTTAAACTAAAACCCCGAGAATAAAACAACATAAAAAACATCATAAGAAAGAAGTTAGATGTTTTAAATGTGGTCAAAGGACATATCAGCCTCTAATTGTAAAACAGCAAATGTTTTATCGATAACGAAGAAGAATATTATTCTGAGAATAATAATTCATCCTCTGAAACTGATAAATCACAAACAAATTCTGAAAATGAAAAGGAAATTGATAAAATAGAAAATTGTTTATGCCAAATAAATATGATAACTGCTGAACAAGAATTGTTAATAGAAATGATAGACAAAATTGAAGATAAAGAAACCAAAGCAACATATATAAGAAAAATACTTGAACAACAACTTAAAAAACCTAAACCCAAAATAAATCTATCAAGTCTCTATCAAATGAAAGATATAACTCAAAGTTATAAAAAATATGAACCAGTAACTCTTCAAGATTTACAGGAAGAAGTAAAACAAATGAAAATCCAAATGTTAATTAAAAGACTGTGACACAAAACTTAGGTGACGACAATTTAGAAGAAATTCAAAAAGAAGATTTAACAGAAGAAATAAGTGAAGAAACTGAAACTTTTGTACATAGTATGACTATTGTACAAAAACAAAGATGGTATACAAAGATAACATTAAAAATCAATCCTAGTTACAAAGCAGTTTTAATTGCTTTGATTGACTCAGGAGCTGAGCAGGCAAAAACCAGATCCTATCAAACCTACCTCAAAGGCCTCTTATGCAATGGCAACAAAAAGGCCTCAAACATCAAAATCTCTTGAAACTTCAAATCGTTTTGAAGTTTTGGGGAAATCCCTCAACCCTTCATTTCAAACTCCAACTCCCAAATTTGCTTACCAGACAAAAGAGCAAAAACTGTTGCTACAAATTTTAGAACCTGATCATTTATCAGTTTCTGGTGAGATTGATCTCAAAAAGATTTTTCAAGATGAAAAATATTTTTGTTCAAATGAAGTACTCAAAACCCGTAGATTCTACGAATTTATACTCGTAGATACGGAATCTGTACAAATTTCTCATATCATGAACCCTGAGGGTAATGATATAGCATATTCAAAATGCAAAATTTTAAAAGTTTTAAATGAAAAAGATTGGGGTCAAAATATTTATACTCACAAAAGATTTTCCGAAAGACACCCCCCAAACTTTGATTTTTATGACTACAAACAAGCTTGGTACCATGTGTTTTGTATCAGGCCAAAAACTCATTCCTGGTTTTTTAACTGGAATGAAAGAATTCAAAAAATAAATATCAAATTGGTTTCGTGGATTGAGGGCTTTCATGGGAGCTCACCCAAGCATTTTCGTCCCGAATTACAAAAGTTTTGAATATTTCAAAGCAAATCGTGAGTTTTTCCTTCTGAAATTGTTATTCACTTTTCTTTTGTTCTCACCTAGAATCCTCGATTCTATGTTGGGACTCTTGTTCCTTCCAATTCCATCCAAGCCCATTCCCTAAGTATTTGGCTAGGGAATTTAAAATCAAATGGTGGGCCGCTTTCAAACTTTCTGAAGCCCAATCCTTTGATGCTGTCAAAAGATGGACTGAAGCCCAAAAGCCCAATTCAAAAAAGCCTTCATCTTCAAAGTCCAAGGTACCGTATTGGTTCCAACCTATTCCAAGCCCAATACCTAGCCCACTGACAAAAGATTCATTTCCTTCTCAAACAGCGTTCAGGGCCTATCTCAAAAAGGTCCAAGAAGATGCAGCAGAAACCCTCTCAAAACTTGCTGACTCAGACTCTGATGACGAAGACACAGCAAGCAGCACAGCCTTCCTCCAGCAGAACGAAGACATGTGCTATGGCCTCCCCTTCACTCCTCTTGAATAAGGATGATAAGGAAGCCGTCAACATTTTCAAAAGCCTCTGCCTCAGAGAAAGGACAGGCTCAAAATTCCAAAAACCCAAACCCGGATGCTATCTTTCTCGACACAGTTTAATGAAGAATGGAAGATCTGGACCCACAAATGGTGTGACATTGTTCTAGATCGTTTCAAAAGATAGCAGAAGAGACAGACTGTCTCCCATTTTCAAAAGCAATCACTCCACTTGCAGTTAAGCCAAAACTGGTGACTCAAAAGCAGGTGGCTCTTCAAAAAAGCAAAAGGTGACCCTTCAGAAAAGCAAAAGTCTTTGGCTCTTCAAAATTGTAAGAGGTGTCTCTTCAAAAAAGTAAGAGACTTTTCAGCGTCATCCACCGCATGGGAATTTCAAGTTTTATTTTCAAACCGAAAATTTTCCTATATAAGGAGGGGTCATCTTTGTTAAGAAGGGAAGCTAGTTTAGAGTGAGAAAGAGTTGAGAGAGAAGCCTGAGAGCCTCAGATAAATTTCATCACTCGTTAAAAGCTCAGCTCAAAAGCTCAACAAAGTTTGTAAGTTTTCAAAGTTCAATAAATTTCAATTCAAATTTCAATATTGTTCTTAGTTTGATTCAAAATTGCATACTGTTTGCATGTTTGTTCAAATTTATTCAACTTCAAATAGTATATCGGCTGGAAACTGGTAACCTCCTGCACCCACTACTAGTGGAGTTAGATTGGAAACCACCTGCTACAACGCCACGTACTCTTGAAGATTTCAAATATACTATTACTCTGCTCAAATTTTTAATATTTACTGTTCAAATTATATGTTCAAATTGTTGTTTAAAGGTCCTGTAGAGATTGGTATCAAATTTTGTTAATAATATCTATATATATATATGAGGTATATACATATCTATATATATAAATGTATATAGATATATCTAGATATATACATATTATATATATAGATATCTATCTAGATATTTATATAGATTTATATATATTTATATATATATATATATATATATATATATATATATATATATATATATATATATATATATATATATCTATAAATAGTTATAGATATATATATATCTATAACTATTTATAGATATAGATATCTATATAGATATATCTATATATACATCTATATATATATAGATATGTATATACATATATATCTATAGATATATAAATATGTATATATCTATATATATACCTATATATAGATATCTATATATATATAAATCTATATATATAGATGTATATAGATATATCTATATAGATATTTATATATATATAATTATGTATATATCATATATATATAATTATGTATATATCTATATATATAAATCTATATATAGATATTTATATATATAGATGTATATAGATTATAGATGTATATAGATTTATATATATTTATATATATATATTATATATATATATATATATATATATATAGTATATATATATATATATATATATATATATATATATATATCAGAAGACCCGAAAATTCCAATTTCCTAATAAGGGCAAAACGTAATTTTTTTGATTATAAAATTTTATTTACTAAGTTAAAACTGTAATTAATTTCTAGATCTCTTGATGACAAAATCCGACGTACCGTTGGAATCGCCTCGAAATCTAGTTAGCATCGCAGTACTTCGCAATTTGGTCGAGACACTGAGCACGCTTCGAGGCATCACAGTTTGGGTGCCGTAAATCGATTTTCGACGACGAAAGCTGACAAATAGCAAGATCATGTACCATATGGTATGAGTAGAGAAATGATGAAAATCGACGGCCGAGGTAGTCAATATCATATCCGTGCATGACATAACGGTCATTTTGGAAAAGTTTTTAAAACACTGCAGACAAAAAAACTGCTACAGTGTTTCTTCTCCAATAAGAAAGGTAGTAAAAACGTGGAGAACCAGATTTTAGTCCAGAAGCCATTTTTGAGAGATTTCTTTTAGAGAGAGAAACTTAAAATACTCATTAATCCGACCACATGACTTCTGAGTAAAGAAGTAAACGTCTACGGAGCAAAGCAGCGTGACCCCTGCCTATAGTTTTTACAACCCAAGAGCGTAGGATTTTCTCCTTACTCATGCTTTATTCCCATTTTTGGGCGGTTTTTCGACAAGCTTGCTTAGCCTGGCGCCGCGAGGCGCTTTGATCGGTCCCAAAACTTGGGACCGAATTGTTAGAATTTTTTTGAGATTTGTGGAGATGGACGGACGCCAGAATTTTAGGGCGGTTCGGGGTCTTTAATCCTGCACTTGCTTTAAATCATGTGCTTTGCGTGAATAATGTCGAAATGGGTTGTTGATCTGGCCCCAAAACATGGACCTAATTATGAGATTTTTGGTCAGTCCAGGATGTGTCTTAAACTCGTTGTGGGTCGGGACAGTGGAATTTATGCATTAAATTCTATGTTGGTATGTATGAGACCGAATATATGGAAATCGGTTTCAAAATTGGAACCGGATAAGAGGATGGCTGCCCGTGGACAGCCCACTTCCCCTCGTTCTGGGACTGAATTGGGGTGTTTGTGATAATTTATCGAATAAATTACGCTGACATTGGGGAGATCGGAATTCGAGAGACGGGAAATCGGCTCCATCAAGCAGGAACCGATGCAGGAAGTGTGGGCTGCCCAAAGGACAGCCCACTTTGCTCGTTGGACCGTAAAAATAGTCCCTGCCTGTGCGAACACAGAATCGTCTATGTGTTGTGTGCTTGAAATTGTATGAAACGAATGGGCTTGGCTATGTGTGGAACTAGATAGGTTAAGACATTATTTTTAATGTGTTAGGTTCAATGACACAATTACATGGAATTAAATTGTGTTATAAGCCATTGAAATGATTATGAGTTGCCTATGAGCTACATTGGGTGATGAGTGATGTGTTAAATTACATGAGTGTAATTGTAGTTGATTGAAAATATGCATATTGTCATATTGTAAATGGTTTTGAAAATGGCATAATGCATTTTCATATGCACTGTAACTAGAAGTTAGGTGTTAGCCACGACGTATTTTTATAAAAACGGATATTATATGGAAGGAATTTCAAAGGATGATATTCCTAGAATTGCTGGGAGATGGGCCAACAGATCACTTCGATGAGGACTATGACTGCTTCCTTTAAAGCTCACCAACCACTCACCTCGGAGGGTAGTTCCATATTTTACCGAATATTTTAGTATATTTTCAAGAACAAAAGTTTTGTTTGAAAATGATTATTTTTTCACATGGCTTAGGAAAGTGTGAGTAGCCTGGAGGACTCTCGTGACATGGGTGATCATGTAGACATTCAAGTAAGGGAACACGTATTTACTGAAATACAGAGCTTAATTTGGAGCATCATGACCGCACTTAGTGGTGAGTACCCACTCTGGGGCGATTCTCCCATCGAGCTTTAGCTCACTCCGTCGTGGGACCCACCTTACATGTGTACATGGAGCGTGCGAGGATGGCTCAGTCCTAGAGACCGAGATTAGAAGAAAAGTCGATTGTGGCTTTAAGATTGATGATAATTACATGTATTAGAAATTGAGTATTTTAATATATGTAGTAAGGAGAGTAAAACGTTTTGAACTTCGTAACTACTGGGTATATAGTTGCATGAGTATTGAGTACCGTTTATGGTTCCAAGTTGCCAGATTGATATATATTGCATATATCAATCGCTGGGACAGTGTATTCGTTGTGTGTATCAGATTTGGGGTAGAGCTCCCTGCACAAAGGAGACTTCGTCTCATTTCTAAAGTGGCGTCGGGTAACCCGACCTCCACTTGTATTCCGCGGGTTGACGGGTAGTCAACGGACCCCCGGGTTTTGGGGCGTCACATATATATATATATATATATATATATATATTGTAAGACCCGAGAAATTTCAATTTCTGGAATAAGGGCAAAATCGTAATTTTGATTACAAATTGTAATTACTAAGCAGTTTGTAATTAATTCTCTAGATCTCAGATGACGAAACGGATTGTACTGTTGGAATCGTCTCGCGAAATCTAGTTAGCACGTAAAATTTCGTAATTTTCTGAGACAGTCGGAGTCGACACGTCTTTCGAGGCATCACAGCCGTACCGTGAAACCGATTTTCGATGCGACGAAGTCACATAGCATGTACTCATGTACCATAAGTGGTATGAGTAGAGAAATGATGAAAACTGACAATGGTGATAGTGCCGAAAATCAAATTCGAGAATGAGGGACATAATGGGTATTATAATTTGATTTTTAGTCACTACAAGCCAAAATAGTGCACACGTCGCCTTCCCAATTACAAGAGGACCAAAACGTGATTTCCATTGGAGGATGCAAGGAGTCAGTTGAGAGAAATGCTTTAGAGAGAGAAACTTCCTAAAACACGCGACCCACCGCTAAGGCCGAGCAAGAAGGAAAATGTTCTACGCCGGAGCAGCTACGCTGCACCCTGATTTATAGCTTTGACAACTCCAAGAGGTAGGATTTTGTCCCTACTGAAGCTTTAATTCCCATTTAAGTGTTTTTTCGATGTTTCTGCTAGTTTGAGGCCGTGAGGGGCTGCTTGACTCCATCCCAAAACATGGGACCGACCAGGGGAATTTTCGATTTTGTCACGTGGACGCCGTAACTGAAGTGGGCTGTTTGTGTGGAAATTGTCATTAAAATGCATGTTTGAGATGATAAAGGCCTGAATGGGCAAGATGATCTGGTCCCAAATATGGGAATCATTGGATTTGAAGTTGCCTTTTCTTTGAAGCCAAGGTGCAAACCCGTGAGTCGTCATGGTCATTAGTGGTTTGCTTAATTCTTAGTATTAAATGTTTGCTTGGTATGCTTTGGGCCTATGAATGGTCGTGAATCATGGGTTCACTATGAACCTGTTTTGTGATTTAAATAGTAACGAGGGTTTCACTATTCCCTAATAGTGTTCTAAAATATATATTTTCGTGAGTACGTGTTGGTCGAGTGATTTAAATTAAATTACTGTGGTATGATCATTAGCCCAAGTGAGCTAATTTTGATGTGTGATTTAAAGTTTTATGTAAATATATTCATGTATATATATTTGCATGTGATTGTGATCGAATTTAACCGATATACATGCATTCCATATGCACTGAACATCCTAGAATATGTGAATGAGTGCATGAGACGAGTCTAGAGAAACAAGGTTCTGAGGTAGTCTAAAATGTAAATTACTCCAAGGGTAGTCCAAACTAAATAATATAATGTCCGCTTCTGAGCTTTACTTCATTTGATATTTATTCATCGGAGGGTAGTCCATAAACTAAAGAATATCAACCACTGAGCGCCCGCTTGATATTTATTCATCGGAGGGTAGTCCACAAACAATTAATATATATCAATCGTCTGAGCAATTTCCAATTGATATATATTCATCGGAGGGTTGCCCACGAATAAATTAATAATTCCCTACACGAGGCTTAGGCTAGTGTGAGAGAGTCGGCGAGGCCTGGATCCTCGAGTTAATCACGTAGACATTCAAGTAGGATCATGCATTTGCTTGAATGTTTGTTTAAATCAGGAACATTGCACTGACTAGTGTGGTGAGTATCCACTTAGGCTACTTCCATCGAGCTTTAGCTCACTCTGCTGTGGGATCCCCTTTACTGTGCACAAGGAGCTGCGAGAAACCGTCTGGGCCCTTGAGAGGCTGTATTAGAAGAAAGTCTGTCATGCTTACTAAGCATGATAGAATTCCTCAATTTTAATGTATGTATTGTATAAGAGTAAAACATATAACTCTTGAAACTATTGATATAGTTTGATATATTGTGTTTGAAGATACTGATGCAGTCTTCAAGCCAGTCAGATTGATATATATATCAGATATATTGTTTGACAGGGGGACAGGTTTATACAGGTGTTTTATTCGGGGTAGAGTCCCCAGCAGACTCATTCGATTTTCAAAGTGGCGTCTGGCAACCCGATCTCTCCACTTTGTATTCCGTGGGTCAGACGGTTGTCAACGGACCCTGGGTTTTGGGGCCACACCTGGTATCGAGCCAGGTATACGAATACCTAGGAGCCTTGGTAGGTATCCATCACCACTCAGTGGTTTGATGTGGAACTTCTAGGTAAAGTGGAAACCCATGGATGGAGGATTCGAGCTTTAGGCCATGGTCGAGAAGAAACATCACCAATTTCTGTGGTATGATGTAGGTTAGGTATGAGATTGAAGGCACTAGAGAATTAACACGCATGTGTTTTGATTGCATCGTGTGATGGTATGGATTGAGGTTATAACATGTTGATTGATCAGTATTTCAGGTTTGGATTGTGTGCTTAGGTGGATAGCACTTAGACAAATAAATCAAATGTTGAATACTAGGATTAGTGTGGAGAAATGTTAGTTTGGTACTCTGCAAAATGGTCCAACAGTCCGACAGCTGTGCCTCCAGCTGACAAGATCAGGGTTTCACAGGGAAAACTAGAAAATTATTTCAGTTTTTGCACAAGATAAATAACTAAAATTTCACAGTTAAAATTTTCTTGAAGTAGCAAGGAAGGCTACTGATGAAAAAAAAAATGACGATGAAAATAATTTTTCTAAGATTTTACAAGTGGTACAATTGAAGAAAATGGGGTAAAATAATTTTTTTTAAAATTTATTTGAGTGTCCAGAAATGAAAAAAATAATAATAATACTTTAGTGATTTTCCAATGAAATAACTGAAAATAATAATAATAATAATATGAAAAAATTTTGGTGTGCACTTTAAAATGGGCTACGCCCATTGAGCTAGAGGCGCTGGCAGCCGAACAGAATATGCAGGTGATGTAAGGCTACATCGGGCGTGGTTGGCGCCAATGCAGGCGCCAAGGTCTGGCAAGAGTACGGGGGCGCAAGCAAAGAGCCGCGCGGCGTGAGCGCAGTGCACCCGCAGTGGGCACGGCAGCGGTAAGCAGCGCGCCTCGGGCGGAGCTACAGCGAGGAGTGGCCGCGGGCGTCGGGCGTGGCCACAGGCGCGCGCCGGGCGTGGCCCGGCGCCGGGCCGCTCGGGTCGTGCACCCTGCGTACTCGGCCCATTTTCGATCCATTTGACTCGCTTTTTTTTCAAATACCAAATGAACATCGTTATTGTAAATAAAATTTTTCGAAAAATATTTTATTATTAAATTCAAATAAAATCAAATAAATTTTGATAAAATTTTCGGTGTAAATTTGGGTAAACATTTTTGAAAATAAAATTTTGTTGAAAACAATATTTTAAATCGAAATGATTGCGTATACACCGAAGTTATGTGTATGATTAGTGTCTCTGGCCGGTGGTTATGCTCTTGGGAGATATCAGATTGATTTAACTACCATTTGAAATGGTGATTACGCTGTAGAAGCTATGCATTTAAAATTATATGCATGGTGTAATGCGTATAGGAAAAGGGTGAATGCTAAGGTTAGGATTTTGACCTAGGATTGGGTACCGAAATGAACAAGAAAGTTAAGAACCTTATTGAATAAAACGAATTAAGTGGTTGGAATTGGCACCACTTAGAAATGAACTGTCGCTCATGGTTGCTTCCAGTCTATCAAAATGCATCAAGAAGTTGGGATCGAAATGAAAGTTAGATGACTCTTGCTGCCATGTTTATCATGGTAAATGGCTAGTAAAGGCGGTAGACGTAGAGAACGCCCACTAACCGGTCGCACACCGTTGTTTGATCACATTACCGAGGTCGAGGTGATTGGCTGTCGAATGCTATAGCATAGGCCAGTATAGCATGCAGACGCAGCCATCCTAGTAACCCCTGTGAGGTTTAGTGGCGCATCATCCGACATTCACAAGGGGAAAAGATTCATGGTGAACGACCACGGCTCACGCAGATCGCAGGCGTGTTGGGAGGCTACAGGCTACCTCCGACGTAATCAGATTAGACTACCGTGTTCCCAGCTTATGTTCTTAAAGCCCAACAAGGGTGGAAAGGGGCAAGGACCCTGGGAGACCATAGAGGAGCCTTTGTACGTGAGTTCCTCCCTGTGGATTAGGCCATAATAGGGATGATATTCCAGGTTGCGAACCCGGGAGATCTCGTGGACTCCTACTCACAAGCGTGGACCCGAGGATCATGGACATGTCGAGCTCGATGTCATCCCGATGGATCAGCCGACGCTTACGTGGTTGTTATCGAACAGGAGTGCAGAGAGTTACCGCTTCAATGCCAGACTCCAATGTGGTGGCATTTCAAGGACAAGACATTTTGCCCTGCATCTGTACACGAGTCCGTGTGTCAGTGACAAGAAGGGGGGCCGGCTAGCGAGCCTACTCCTAGGAGGGACGAGGTGAGTCCGACTCAGATCTACCTCGGAGCAGGTTTGGCGAAAGTACGAATATTTTTCCAGATGAGCTTACCCGACTACCCCACATAGGGATGTAGACTGCAGATCGAAGTTACACCCCTCGTACTTTACCATCTCTATGATTCCGCAAAGGATGGCACCGGCTTGAGTCAGAGAAACCCGCAGTCCAAATGACAGGATCTATCGACAAGGGTTTACACCGAGCACTTCACCCGTCTCGGGCGCCTGCTCGCTGCTAAAAATAAGACAAGACCCCTTCGACTGCATTGACTATAGGCAATTGAACAGGTTACCATCAAGAATCGTACCCATTACCGAGATTGATGATTTGTTTGATCAAGTAAGAGGAGCCATGAAGCCCACCCTAAGATAGACCTTCGCACCGTTACCATCACCGAGGATTGTGGAATACAGATATCCCTAAGACAAATAGTTGTAGACTCGATAAGTACCCTTTGAGTTTACTGATGCCCTTTGATTGACGACGCGCTACGCATTCATGGATCTCATGCATAGGATGTTCCAACCTTATCTAGACGATCAGCTTGTCGTGAAATTCGTGGATGACATCTTCGACCTAATTCCTACCATAGTGGGGAGCATGAGGAGGATTATTTTACGGTGTCAAGAGACCATCGATTTGTCACCCAGCTAGGATTCGATGGTCTGTTTGACACTAAAGGTGATTTTGGGACACGTGGTGTCGACATGGAGTGTGGTCACGACCCTAGAGAAGGTTGAGGCGGTGATGGGTTGGGAGATCGAATGTCGTCTTCGAGATCGTAGTTTCTTGGGATTAGTACAGGTATTATTGACACGAGAATGGGAGGATTGTCCATTCGGAACGGGGATCGTGGGACTTACGCCTAGGACATGGACTTCATAGTTTGGAGACGATCTTGACCATAGAGAGAGGTCGAGGATACTTGGAACACTCGGAATCTCTACGGGTGTTATTATGAAAGGAGGATCGACTTTCTCCCAGTTCGGGGGAAGGGGCGGAAAGCCTGTTCCGCACTAATGGTTGGGACTAGGGCCAGGATTGGGCATGTGAGACGGGATTTCCCCAGAGACAGGGATCCCAGGACTTTGGGACAATACAGTCCCAGTTAGCGGTAGGCTTGGGAGAGTATCGGTTCATTCCTCCACTTTTAGTAAGGGTGCCCCAGAGCCCAGTTTTCGATTTCGAGGTCTTTGTCTGACACCCCGAACAACGGCCGACGCGGAGGGCGAGTGTGGGTCGAAGTCGAGGGGATATCGGGTTCACAGCGACGGAGGCGTAGTGGACCTTAGGAGTGGTAGGCAGTATTGGTTGATGATGTCAAGCTTGACCGTGGATGAGTTAGCGACCATCGGGTTGCCGATGTGGTGAGACTTTAAGTAGGGTTGTCATACGAAAAGACATTGGATTTGGGCTTAGAGGTTAAGGCCTTTAGAGAAGCTCAGGAATAGATGTTCTTCCTAGGGTAGGGTGAGGAGTTGACTGATAGGTCGGGATAATGAGTGGAGATCTCTCGGGTCACGCTCATGGGGACCACAGGAGTGGGGTGTCACTATGACATTATTAGCGTTTGTGTGCCGCGATATCATAGCGTGGTCGGTGTGGGTGCAGTCGATCATTCACCACTCTTGGTGAGGACGCGGGACAATTTGTTTTTAGGACTCGATCCAGTAAGAAAACTCATAGTTGAATCGGGGAAATGTAAGAGGCTCGAAGTGTAGCGAAGAGTTATATGTCGGTGAAGCACGGACGGAGTTATCACGCGGTGAGGTTGGAGTGATAGGAGTCGGGGTGACTCGAGGTTTGGATACCCGTTGGAAATTGCATTTGGGTGTTGTTGGTAGCGAGGGCTCGGTAAATGGATATGCATGGCATGGATTGAGTTGTGAGTCCGTTGGATTGTCGGTGATTATGACCTTGGAGAGTTGGCGGTTACACATGGCGAGGGTGTGTAGAGATTCGTGTGTATGGATTACATCGGTGTTAGAGGCATGTTGCGAACATGTGTCTGGATAAACAGGGTAGGGGATTAATTACCCTTAATTGGAATGCGCCTCTGACAATAGTTATCGGTGGTATCACGAATGGCACCATATGAGGCGGCATTGTATGGGAGGCCGTGTAGGTCGTAGATTAGGATGGACGGTGGAAGATCCATCTTGGTCGGTTGATTAGAGACACCTCGTGAAGGTGGGTTTGATATGATAAGCGTCTTCTCGCGGCTCGGGGCACCGCGGAAAGGCTATATAAGATAATACGGCGTGGGCCCTTAGAGTTGAGGTTGGTGAATCCGTCTTTCTCGAAGGTGATTCTATAGAGAGAGTAGTTGGGATTCCGGCAGGAAGCTATCGTAGGGGTTCATTGGACCTTCGAGATACTTTCGAGGTAGGCACCGCTTGCGTACGGTTAGCGTTCTGTAATATTGACGCATGTCAGTGTCAGGAAGGTATTTCAAATCTCCCATGCTCAGTATACTCGAGATCCGACTCGCATGAGGTGGTTGAGATAGATTGAGGTTGACAGTGGGACCTTTGAGGAGGACGGGGTGCATTGTTTGTGGCCGGTGATCGGGTTTTGCGACGTAAGGCCGTGAGGCTGAGTGAGGAGTGCTATGGCGACGCTTTGTGGGTGGAGGTCGAAGTGGGGCGCGAGGACGCGATGCGGGTTACCTATCCGCTCTTGTTTGGGATGAAGGTGCGTGGTTTGGTACGTTTAAGATTCGTGGCTGATTTGTGCGTATAATTAGAGTGCATGTTGCATATGCATGTGTTGATAATGGTATTTTGATTTCGGAATGAAATTCCTTTTAAGAGAGGAGAATGTGGGCAGAAATTTCGATTTACGGAATAAAGGCAAATCGGCAATTTTGATTCTGAAAATTGTAATTACAGTTAAAAATCCGTAATTAATTAGATCTTAGATGACAAATGGTTATGCAGATTTAAGGTCGTCTCATGAGGAAGCTAGTTAGCACGTAAAATTTCGTGAACACGAGACGGTCGGTCGATACGTTTTTGAGGCATGTCAGCGTTTAGGTCTTAGTAAACCGATTCGATGCGACGAGAAAGTCACATATAGCATGTACTCATGCCATAAGTGGTATGAGTAGAAATGATGAAAATTGTGTAGAGATAGTCAGAAAATCAAATCTGAGAATGAGGGACATAATGGGTATTTTAGATTTGATTTTTAGTCGCTCTGAAGCCAAAATAGTGCACATAGCCGTCTTCCCCAATTCTAAAAGAGATTCAAAAAAAGCGTGATTTCCATTGGAGGATCACGTTGAGCTTTGGGTTGAGAGAAATGCTTTAGAGAGAAGCTTCTCCCCAAAAATCTGGCCAGTCGGACCAGTTGGCGGTCTTAACCCGGACAGAAGGGAAAATGTTCTCACAGCGGACGGGCGGCGTGGACCCCACCGGTTTTGCGAGTTTTGATGGCACTCAAGAGGTAGGATTTTGTCTCTTGAGTTTTACTCCATTTAAGTGTTTTTTTGGTGGTTAGTTTGAGGCCGTGAGGGCCGGTTGAGTCAGTCCCCCAGGCTGGGACCGGGTGTGGGAATTTCTTGCAGGATTTTAGGGTTGAGCGTGGCGCCCAGCGAGGCGAAGTGGTATTTGTGTGGAATTGTCATTAAAATGGCATGTTTGAGATGATAAAGGTGGAATGGTGATTGTGATGCATTACGATGGGACGAATTGATCTGAGTTTTTCTTTGAGCTGAGAGTGTAGCCCGTAGGTACCTTTCATGTTTGTTTGGGTGTGGTTTGTTTTAATTTGTGTGGTAAATGTTTGCTTGGTAATAACTTTGGGCGGGAATGGCAGTGGTGCGGGTTCGCTAAGTGAGCGGGTGTTTCTGTGTTTAGGGAATAGTAAGCGAGGGTTTCACTATTCCCGGGAATAATAAAAATATATTTTTGTGAAATGCGCGTGTTGGTCGAGTGATTTGAGTAAATTACTGTAGCCAGATCGATAGCCCAGTGAGCTAATTTTTGATGTGTGATTAAGTTTTATGTAAATATATTCTTATATATATTTGCATGTGAATTCAGGCTTGAATTAGGCGACATACATGCATTCCCATATGCCTTTGAACATCTAGGAATATAGGAATGGAGTGCGTGAGATGAATCCCCCAGAGAAACAAGGTCGGATGGTAGTCTAAAATGTAAATTATCGGAGGAGTGGTCAAACTAAATAATATATCAGCCGGAAATCGGACCCAGTTGATATTTATTCGCGGAGGAGTAGTCCACAAAGCCCAAAAAGACCATATCAGCCGTCGGAGCGGCCCGATTGATATTTATTCATCGGATGATCCCTGACAATTAATATATATCAATCGTCGGAGCGGCCCCCGATTGATATATTGCCGAGGGTTGCCTAATAAATTAATAATTCTCATACGAGAAGCAGGCGGAGTGTGAGAGAAGTCGATGGGCTCGGGATGCGAGTTGGTCATGGGCATTCAAGTAGGATCATGCATTTTGGCAGATGTTTGTTTAAATTGGAACATTGCCTTTGCACTTAGGTGGTGAGTAGCCCGGCAGAATTCTCCCTCTTGGGCCCCAGCTCACCGTCGATAGGATCCCCACTTCTGGTCTGAGGAGCGTCTTGTGAGGGAAACGGATTAGGTATGAGGTTGTATTAGAAGCGGGTTGTGGATTTGATTTATACATGTATTAGAATTCTCTAATTTTGCGTATGTATTATGAAGTAAACATATTAACTCTTGAAACTATTGGATATAGTTTTGGATATATTCTGTTGGAAGATCTGAGTTGAGTGGGCCCCCAGTGACCGTGGATATATATATTGCATATATTGTTGATTGGGACCCGGGTTTATACAGGTTTACCTTGTATTTGGGTAGACTCCGTACAAAGAGACTGCCCAGGATTTTCTAAAGTGGCGTCGAGCGGCAGGCGCTCCACTTGTATTCCGTAGGTTGTGGGTAGTCAGCGGACCTGAGTTTTAAGAGGCGTCACATACTTAACTTATATATATATATATATATATATATATATATATATATATATATATATATATATATATATTTATATCTCTTTCTCTCTATATATACTTAAATCTATATATAGATATCTATATATAAATATATATATAGATATATATAGATATATCTATATATAGATATTTATATATAGATTTATATATATTTATATATATATAGATATCTATATATAGATTTATATATCTATATATATATCTATATCTATTTATATATTTATATATCTATATACATATATCTATATCTATTTATAGACACCTAAATCTATATATATAGATATGTATATATAGATATCTATATATAAATATATACATATTTATATATAGATAACATATAGGCCGCTATAGATAACTATAGGTATATATATATATATATATATATATATATATATATATATATATATATATATATATCTATATATATAAATCACATATAGACTATCAATATATATAAGATGTATATAGATATATCTATATAGATATTTATATATATTTATATATATTTATATATATATATATATATATATATAT
The DNA here is from genome assembly GCA_016808115.1 of Tetrastigma voinierianum. Classification (NCBI taxonomy): domain Eukaryota; kingdom Viridiplantae; phylum Streptophyta; class Magnoliopsida; order Vitales; family Vitaceae; genus Tetrastigma; species Tetrastigma voinierianum. Next base: position 109,997 of record JAEQBH010001752.1, read on the forward strand.
ATATATAGATATCTATATATAGATTATCTATATATATATATATTTATAGATATATAAATCTATATATAGATATCTATATATATATATATATATATGTAAGCCCACATGGGGAATACACTAAATCAACACATCTTCGTGAATCCGGGTGACAGACATTTTCCGCAATCGAGGCGAGGAGTCTCACACATGCAGGCTTCTTCTCTGTTTGTCCCAAGCAGTCCCGATATATTCACAATATATGAATAAAGATGGCCACTTGGGCCCGTAAACAAATACTCATAAAATCAATTATCTTAACTATTCTTAAATTATCTCGATAATTCAATAGTTGATTACACACTTTATTTTATACAAACATATATTAAAATCTACAATTCTAATACATGTTGTAATCTGGCTCCATCAAACCCGCAGCCCAGAAACAACGAAATCGACCTGAGTAGTTAATAACCTCGGCGTTTCTACATCTAAAAATCAAAGGGTCCAGCGGCCGATTGACTTCGATGAGAAAATAAACCAAGTACTACACGGTCTAATCTTTCAAAAATAAACACACACTTTCAGTAAATACATGATCTAGCGAATATTATGATCACCCGTGTCACCGAGTCCTCCTCACTGCACAAGCCATGTATGAAAATAATCATTTCAAACAAAACTTGTTCTTGAAAATATACTACCAGAAAATATTCGGTAAAATATAGGACTACCTTAGAGGGTGGGTAGTTTGGTAAGCTTTAGAAAGCGATCCTTGGTCCTCGTCAGAAATGATCTGTTGGCCCGTCTCGGCCCGTTCTCCAGGAATATCATCCTTTGAAATTCCTTTACCATGGCCTTATCCCGTTTATAAAATACCTTGTCATGCACTCACCTAACTCTGAGATTTGAGTGCATATGAAAATGTATGCCGTACAAAATCATTTACAATATGTCAATATACATATTTTCAATCAACTAATTCTACGCTCCATTTATTTAACCTGAAACTTACTCATCGCTGATGCTTAGCTGCCAGGCAACTCATAATCATTTTCCAGCGTGGCTTATAACACAATTTGTAATTCGTATAATTGTGTCATTGAACCTAACACATTAAAATAATGTCTTAACCTATCTAGTTCACACACACATATCGAAGCCATTCGTTTCATACCATTTCAAGCATAACACATGTAGACGATTCCTATCCATTTCACACAAACCGGGACTATTTTTGGGATTTGAAAACGAGCAAGTGAGTTTGTCGGCAGGCGACCACACTTCCTGTCGGTTCCTCTTAATGGAGCAGATTTCCATTGGATTAGAGGTCTCCTAATCACGACATAATTTATTCAATAAATTATCACAAAGTGCCTGATTGGTCCCGAACGAGGGAAGTGGGTTTATCCACGAAAGTTGCTCATCTGCTCGGCTCAATTTTTGAAAGCGGAATTTCCATAGCTATTCGGGTCTCATACATACCAACATGAATTTATTCCATAAATTACCATATAACACCCAAATTCGGTCCCAGTGTGACCACGGACTACCCCGAGAATGTCCACAAAACAATCTTCCGCAAATTCGGTCCCGTGTTTTGGGCCGATGGTACCATTCCGGCATTTTTCTCATATCAGCCATGCATTTAAAGCAATTTTGGTGAAATAAAAAACACCCAGCTTGACCCCTAATTTGCAGGCGATCACGGATGGGGAAAAATCCCGAAATTCTAACAATTAGGTCGTGTTTTGGGGCCGTCAACAACCCCTCACGGCCTCAAACCAACGAAACATCGAAAAACCCTTAAAAATGGGAATAAAGCATAAGTAGGAACATAAAATGGGAATAAGCATAGTAGGAGAAAATCTACCTCTTGGGTTATCGAAAACTTCCTTGAGCTCACAGCGGGGTCCACGCGTTTGCACTGCTCGCGTGGGCGAATTTTCCTTCTTGCTCAGTGAAATTCAGCAGGTGGATCTTGTATTCAGGAAATTAGGACTCTCTCTACCAGAATCCTGGCACACCTTCTCACGCCCTACGTCTCAATTGAATTTCACGTTTTTTGGCTTTTTGGTGTTTAAGTGGAAGAGGAACTATTCTCGAAATTACAGGATTTTTTCATTTAATCGATTAATTCACTTCTTTTACGATTTGATGATACGAAACTACCTACGGCGTCCATTTTCATCATTTCTCTACTGCATCTGAACATGATACGTGAGTGCTGTTATATCCTTTGTCGCGTGAAAAAGCATTCATTTTTTAAAATCGATGCCTCAGCAGCCGACCGTGACTGAGGAAAATTACAGGCTAGGTGCTAACTAGATTCCTTGAGAGCCAGACCGGAAGTCAGATTGACTACCGTCGACCTGCGGAATACAAGTGGAGGTCGGGTTTGGCGCCACTAGAAAATCGACGAGAGTCTCGCTGTGCGGGAGCTCTGCCCCGAATATAAGCTTTGCATATCACATTACGAACAATCCAATATAGCTGCAATAAAATCTGACATGAGTAAAGAATGCCTCCTTGGGCTCCTATAAGCCAATACTCATAAGATCAATTATCATAACTATTTTATTAATTATCTCCCCCGATAGATTCAACCATTGATTACACTTACCCCATACAAACCTGAGTATATATTAAAATCTACAATTCTAATACATGTTATGTCAAAACCATCAGAAACCCATGGCAAGCTTCTTCAAATCCAACCTCAAAATGAGTTGTCTCCTCGGCGCTCTTTGTACTGAAAAGAAAAATAAAGGGTCCCACGGCCAGGTCGAACTAAAGCTCGATGAGAGAATCGCCAGTGGGAGCTCACCTCACCACCTAAGTGCGGTCTGATGCTCGAAATAAACACACACTCCAGTAAATACATGATCTGCCCAGATGTCACATGATCACCCCCATGTCTGAGTCCTCACTGGAAACTCACTCACACTTGCCTAAGCCATGTATGAGAAAATAATCATTTTCAAAAACAAAACTTTTGTTCTTGAAAATATACCTACCAGAAATATTCGGTAAAATATGGGACCCTACCCTCGAGGTGAATTGGTTTGGTGACTTTAAACGGTCCATGGTCCTCGTCAGAAATGATGCTGTTGGCCCATCTCGACCCGATTCTGGAATATCATCTATGGCAAAATTCCTTTCACAAACATATCCGTTTTTACAAAATGCCTTGTCATGCACTCACCTAATTCTAGATTTCTTAGGAGTGCATATGAAAATGCATTATGCCATTTTCAAATCATTTACCAAATATGTCAATATGCATATTTTCAATCAGCTTACAATTACATGTAATTAACACATCAATCATCACAATCTAGCTCAATAAAATAAATCATAATCTCGTCTCAATGGCTTACAAACACAATTTCATTCCATATAATTGTATGTCATTTTATTAACCCTTTAAGCATTAATCAAGCGCTAATTCCTTAATTCGACCAACTCTAGAATTAATTTCTACACATACCGACCATTCAATTCCTGCAATTCAATTCGAAAACATGGACCTTTATGGCCATTTCACACAAACTCAAGAATTCATTTTAACGGTCTCGAAAACCAGCCGATGGCGTCACGAGCGGCTCCACTTGTCGATCTCGGTTTCACTTTTGAACAAATTTCTTCACCATTCCTATCTTATAAACACGAAATAGAAATTTAGCGTAAATTCTATACATCGGCCTGCTTGATTTCGGAACACCACGGACCTTAAAAATCTACAAAGATTCACAATTCGGTCCCATGTTTTGGGGCCAGATCCTCTGACCCTAGAGCCCCTTTTCCATACAACGCTACATGATTTAAAGCAACATTTTTGTACAAAATTCCAACCTGAGCAGCCCCTGAATTTGGGCGATCACGGATGGTGGGAAAAATCCCCAATTTCCACAGGTTAGGTCCATGTTTTGGGGCAGATCAGCATTTATCACGGCCTCAAACCACCGAAACATGAAAACCACAAAATGAGAATAAAAGCGCCGTAGAGAGAAAATCCACACCTCTTGGGTGTCAGCTTCATGAACCGAGGTCGCGTAGCTGCTCCGATAGGCGTTTTCCTTCTTGCTCGTCGAGTCAGCGGTCCGTCGGCGTGTATTTCTAGAGGAAAAATTCGGAGACTACTCTAGAATCACCATTTTTATCCTCACGCCTACCATCTCCAATTGAATTTCACATTTTCCCCTTTTGCCTTTTGAAGATGAGTCATGTTTGCTATCTTGTCATTTAGTCATAAGATTTAGTTAATGACCTTTATGTCCTTAACTACAGGAATTTATATTACGGCACTATCGTAACCATTTTAATCGTTCTCTGCTGAGCCACTTATGGTATGGTACATGCTTGTGGTGCGCTTTAAATACCGCTATCGAAAACCACGTTTTGGCGCCCCGAAGCAGCGATGCCTCGAAAAAGCGTGTCGACTACATTTGTCTCGTGGAAGTGCGAAATTTTACCTGCTGGCGCTAGATTTCCGCGAGGAGCGATTCTAGCAATCCAGTTTGTCGTAAAATATCTGAAATTAATTGCAGTTTTTTAGCGTAATTCTGATTTGTAATCAAATGCGATTTTGCCCTTATTCGAGAAATTAGATTTCTCGGGTCTTCTGATTCCAGCGGTACAATCAGATTTAGATCATCCAGGGATCTAGAATTAATTACGGTTTTTAGCGTAATTATAATTTTGTAATCAAAATTACGTTTTGCCCTTATTCAGAAATTGGAATTTCTCGGGGTCTTACATTCTCCACATCGCTAAAAGATTTCGTCCAAATTCTGCGCCTCTACATCAGGTATCAACCTATGTAACCTTACCTAACTCGAAGACCATGTTGGTATGACGATTAAGGTCCACGATTCTGTGACAGATGGTTGTCATCTCATCATCAGCGCGACATCGACAAACATACACCACCCTAAGGTCTACCACGCTTCGCTCTTGACTCACGATCTTTAAAAAGTCAAATCTCTCCCTATCCTAGGAAGAATTTTCCATCATAATGCGGCTTTTCTAAAGGCCTCGACCTCTTATGCCAAATTTGTGAAGAAGCTTGTATACGAGACTAAACATATCACACAAAGATGCATTAATGAATGAACATGATGCATCCAATTTAAACACTACGCTTAGTCAACAATTGCAAGAGTAGAGACGCACTTCAGATGATCCACCAATTTGAACGCCCGCCCCGCACTACAGATTCGCTCCTAGGACAATTCGCCATATGTCCAAAATGGGCGCACGGTAACACGCCACCGCCCCAAACAACTCGAACTCTCGACTGGCAAATCTCGTGTGGGTCGACTTCGACTCACGCCTCGACTCTCGCCTATGTGGCCCGTCAATATACAATACTGTATCTCCAAGGCATAAACACAGCCCCGATACATTAATCATACACATTACCCAGTGTATACGCAACCAATTTTGCATTTAAAATATTGTTTTCAACAAAATTTTATTTTCAAAAATTTCATTTTTGAAAATTTTTATTTTCAAAATTTATCAAATTTATTTTGATTTTCTTATTTTATTTTAATTAAATTTAATAAATGATGTTTTTTTTCTAAAATTTATCTTACAATGAACAGTTGTTCATTAGGGTGGATCAGAAAATACCGAATCGAACCTAATCAAAATCGAAATGTAACCGAGCCGTGTGCACTGCGGCACCAATCCAGCCCGCAACATTCAAACGAAGACGCCCGCACCGCGCCAAGACAGCATCGCCACGCCCAGCGCTCGCGCGCCCACGCCAGCGCTTCGCGCTACCGCTCACCAAGGCTACGCGCTTCGCAAGGCCGCCGCCCGCTGCGTTGGCCCCGCCGCGCCCACGCCGCCGCTATACGCCCCACATGCCTATCGCCACACACCCAGCCGCCCTCGCCGCCCTCAAGGCACTCCAAAGGCCTCGCGCCATGCCCGCCCAAGGCCGTCAAGACGCCCAGCCACACGCGCCCGGGCCCCGCCGCCACGCCAAACCCAAATACCAAATTTCATGCTCAATGGGCGCAACCCATTTCCACTCTCTCTCGTGACTCATTTTTTTCCAAATTTTTTTCTCTTCAAATTACGTAAAGAAAATACCAAAAAATATTTATTTATTTTCTTTCATTTTCTAGATTACCAATAAATTTATTAAAATTTATTTCATCTATATTATTATTATTTTTTTTTTTTCATTCCCAACAAACCAAATAAATCAAGCCAAATTTATTTTACTTATTCCTCTGTTCGGGGCCATACATTGTAAACTTCAAGGTTTATTTTCCAACATGCCCATGTGCTATCTACCTAAGCACAATAAATTATCTCACACCACATGCACAACATGTCATACACACCAAATGACATACATGCCAACCATTCATCAATCCACATGATCACACACAAAAAACAGACATGCATGTCGTGTCCTAGTTTTGTTTCACAGGCCTTTCCTAGGTAATTCATACCTAAACCTAACATCGAACCACACCTAGTGGTGACGCTCTTCCTCAACTATGGCCTAAGCCCATATCCTCTATCTATAGGTTTCATAGATACCCATATTTCTCACATCAAACCACTCTAGCGGCGATGGATACCCAACCCAGCTCCCTAGGTATTCTCGTGATACCCAAGCTTCCGATACTAAGTCGAGACGCCCCCAAAATTCCGGGTCCGCTGGATCACCCGGCCAACTACGGACATTTTCAAAGAATGCTCCGTGACCCGACATTTTTCACGAAAACGGCGTAGTCTCCTTTGGTATCGGAGCTCTATACCAACATATATAACTCAAATACCGGGTCTCCAAATGAAATTAATATATTCACACAGAATAAGACTACCACTTGGGACCATAAACAAATACTCATAAAATCAATTATCATAATTATTCTTCAATTATCTCCCAATAATTCAATAGTTGATTACACTTTATTTTATACAAACATATATTAAAATCTACAATTCTACTTCACATGCTATGTCCAAAACCATCAAGCCACAAACCGGCTTCTTCAAAATCACCCCAAATGAGTCGCCTCCCCTCGAGCCGCCTCTCGTAATCCGAAAATAAAGGGCGTCCCACGACTGTGGGGCGAGCGCCAAAGCCTCGCAGAGAACCGCCCCAAGTGGGCTACTCACCACCCAAGTGCTGCACGTTCCAGCAACACACACTCAAGTAAATACATGATCCCATCACTCTTGAATGTCTCCATGATCACCCCATGTCACGAGTCCTCACCCGACCACCACACTTGCCTGGCCATGTATGAGAAAATAATCATTTTCAAAAAAACTTTTGTTCTCGAACATACTACCGAAATATCTTAAAATATGGGACTACCCTCCGAGGTGAATTGGTTGGTGAGCTCAAAACAGTCATGGTCCCTATCCAAATGATCTCGTAGCCGCCCATCTCCCAACCCACCCTCCTAATATCATCATGTGAAATTCCTTTCACAAACATATCCGCTCAGATAGACATACTTGCCATGCACTCACACCTGTGCCATTTTCTTAAAATCATTTACACAATATGCTCCAATATATTGTTTTCAATCTAACTACAATTACACATGTAATTCAACACATCAATCATCACCCAATCTAGCTCAATTGAGCAAATCATAATCTCGTTTCCAATGGCTTACATAAACACATTTTAATTCCATATAATTGTGTCATTTTCAGCACCCTTAAGTATTAATCCACATTCTTGATCGAACAACTCTCCGACCACTCTACACATACCAAGCCATTCAATTCACACAATTTCAATTCCAAACACATGGACCTTTATGGCCATTTTCACACAAACCCGGATCGTTTTTTAACAGCCTTCCGAAAACTCCAAAGAAGGTCGCCCACTGGGCAGCCTTACTTGTCTGTTCCTCGGTTTTTACCTTTTTGGAACCGACTTTCTTACCCATTTCCTATCTTATAAACACCAAAAATAGAAATTTAATGCATAAATTCATACATCAGCCTTATAATAGCTCGACTCCACACGTGACAGCCCAAAATCTCCAAAATTCCACAATTCCTTGGCCCCATGTTTTGTGGAACTCATCCCACTACCATTCCCGCCTTTTCCATACAACTACATGATTTAAAGCAACATTTTAATACAAAAATTCACACAAAAATAAACTTCACAAATTCGGGCAGTCCCTGATGGTGGGAAAATCCTCGTGTAAGAATTTGCAAAGTTCGGTCCCATGCTTCGGGACTCCATCAAACGGCTGCCCCTCACGGCCTCAAACCACCCCGAAACATCAAAACCCTTAAAAATGCGAGAATAAACGCAAGTAGGAGAAAATCCTACCTTCTTGAGCTGTTGTCAAAAACTCGCAAATCCCGTGGTCCACGCGTAGCCTCAAGCCTCCGTCAGAGAACGTTTTCTCCCTTTTCGCTCCCTGGTCAAACTTCAATCCAGCCCGATCACAGGTATTTCTAGAGAGAAGCAAAGTCGAGACTCTCTCTCTAGAATCACCATTTTGCCTCCCTCACGCCTAATGCATTCCAAGTAATCGACTTCACGCTTTTTCCCCTTTCGCTCTTTTGAAGAAGATGAGTCATGCTTTGCTATCTCATTTAGTCACTTAAGATTTAGTTAATGACCTTTATGTCCTCTTCTTATCGTAATTGATATTCTAAGACTACCTTGGCCGTCCATTTTTTACTCATTTCTCTCCCCTCAAACCACTTATGGTACATGAGTACATGTTATTTCGTGCCTTCGTCAGCATCGAACCGGCTTACTTCAAGACCGAAACTTTCACATGCTCCTCGAAAAACGTGTCGACTCTGACTGTCTCAGCAAATTGCGAAATTTTACCTGCTAGCTAGATTTCACGAGACGATTCTAACTACAACCGCTTTGGTCATCCCGATATCTAGAGAATTAATTACGCTTTAAACTGTAATTACACTTCAAATCACCATTACTTTCACTCTTATTCCGTAAATCGGAATTTCTCAAACTTTTACATTCCCTCTTAAAAGAATTTCATTCCGAATTCGCAAGCATCTACACATCCAACAATGTGCATAGTAATCTCTACCTAACTCCAAGACCGTGTTCGTATGATGCACCCATTTAATGTCCCACTATCGATAACCCGATGGTCGCCATCTCATCCATGTCAAGTCCGATAATCAACAACCAACATACCTACCAATCTCTAAGGTCCACCACGCTCACGCGCAACTCGACCTCTGTGAAAAGTCAAATCTCTTCTCACTTTCTAGTGGAAAAAATTTTCCATCATATTACGGTTTTTCTAAAAGGCCTCAACTTTCTATGCTAAGTCGTGAAGCTTGTATCGTGACTAAACCTATCACATTAAGATGCATTAATAATGAACATGATGCATCCAAATTAAACACTACGCTAGTCAACAATTGCAGGAGTATAAACGCATTCCTGCTTCATTTGCTTATACCCAACCTAAGGTCATAACCCATAACCTTAGTATTTACCCTTTTTCCTATATGCATTTCACCATGCATATAATTTCCTTACGCAACTACCGCGCAATCACCATTTCAAATGGTAGTTATCCAATACAAGATTCTAAGGCATAACCACGTAAATAGACACTAATCATATGTCACCCACTCAAAGGTAGATAATAATCAATTTCGCTTAAAATGCTTTTAACAGTAAATTTTATTTTCAAAATTTTTTATTTTAAAATTTTTATTTTTCAAAATTTTATCAAATTTTTATTTGATTTATTTCATTTAAAATATTTTATTTTTATTTTTTTTCGAAAAATTTGAGATGAATGAAGGTTCATTTAGTGACTTCAGTGAAAATACCAGTCAAACTGTGCTAAAATCGAGTCAGTGCACCAAAAAATACCTAACTCGTTTGGTTGCACACTGGGGATGCTGATAAAGCCGCCGCCGGCGCTTCTTCGAAGCCTTTCGCGCCGCTGCCGCGCTTCTGCTGCGCTGCCGCCTACGCTGTGGCGCTCGCTAGCCTTACCGCGCTTACTCGGGCTTCCGCTACTACCTCGCGCGCTTCAGCCGCTGCCGCCGCTGCTCGGCGGTTGCCGCTTCTGGGGCGCCAAAGACGCCAAGACGCTTCAGCCAAGCAACGCCCTCAGACGCCCACGTGACGCTCGTCCCACGCCCACCATGGCGCCCAAATCCATACACCAAGGCCGGGCTACCTCCCGCCAAGGCCGTGTCGTGCCGCGCCCATCCTTCCTACTCAAAATGGGCGCAGCCCATTTTAGGTTCTCAGATCATTTTTTTCAATATTAATAATAATACCATTAATTTCAATTATTTCCAGCCAGCATGAAAAATCACCAAATCACGCGCACCATTTTTTTTTTTCATACTTTAATGAGCTCAAATAAAATTCTATAAAAATTTATATTTTTCTCCATTTTCTTAAATCCTCATCCAATAAATTTATAAAATTTATTTTCCTTCAATTTCAATTCCAATTTTGTACTGTACTCACTCAAACAGCTTACACATTCATGTGCTAATCAACAAGCACACATCATTTCACTACTTCCACTTACAAACATAAACACACCATTCAACAAACAACCAATTGATCACATGTTATAAACATCAATCATACCATCACATGATCATAAATCAAAAACACACAGCGCAAAGTGTTCTTAATTTATCTCTCGCGGCCTCCTAGGTAATCTCATACATAACCTACATCATAAACATAATCGAGCGGTGATGTTTCCTTCCTCAACCATGGCCTAAGCCCAAATTTTCATCCATAGGTTTCACACTGACACCTCACATTCAAACCACCTAAAGTGGTGATGGATACCAAACCCGAGCTCCCTAGGTATTCGTGATGCCCCAAGCCTCTCCGGCACATCAAGCCGTGACGCCCAAAACCCGGTCCGCTTGACTACCCGTCACCAAGGAATACAAGCGGGAGGAGGCCCGTTACCCGACGCCACTTTAGAAAACCCGCAGTCTCCTTTGTACCTGAGCTCTACCCAAATATATAACCCGTATATCCCGTCCCAAACAATCCAATATATGCACAAAATCCCAACATGAGTAAAATGCCTCGGGCTCATAAACCAATACTATAAGATCAATTATCAATCTATTCGAATTATCTCCCCAATAATTTATTAGTTGATTGCACTTTATATAAACACAAACATATATTAAAAATCTACAATTTAATACATGTTATGTCCAAAAACCATCAAGCCACAAACCCAAGGCTTCTTCAAAATCAACCTCAAAATGGAGCCAGCCTCCCTCGAGCGCCTTTGTACCCGCCGAAAAATAAAGGGTCCTGACGACTGTCGAGCTAGCTCAAGAGGGATAGTCCGCCTAAGTGTGGGCTACTCACCACCTAAGTGCAATGCTCCAAAATAAACACACACTCAAGTAAATACAAGGAGTCCTACTCTGAATGTCTACATGATCACTCCCATGTCACTTAGTCCCTTTCACTCGACTCAATTCTACACTCGCCTAAGCCATGTATGAGGTGTAAAAATAATCATTTTCAAAACAAAACTTTTGTTCTTGAAAATATACTACCGAAATATTCTAAGAAAATATGGGATCATCTCCCTCCGAGGTGAATTGGTTGGTGAGCTCTTCCGAAACAAACATGGTCTCTATCCGAAATGATTCACGCAATGATTCTCCCAACCCACCTCCTCCTGAATATCATTCCGTGAAATTCCTTTCACAAACATATCCGTTTGCCAAAATACCTTGTCATGCACTCACACCTAATTCTAGGCTACCAGTGCATATGAAAATGCATTATGCCATTTTCAAAATCATTTACACACTATGTCAATATGCATATTTTCAATCTAACTACAATTACACGCATGTAATTCAACACATCAATCATCACCCAATCTAGCCTCCCAATTGAGCAAATTGATAATCTGCCTAATGGTTTACAAACACAATTCTCCTAATTCCATATAATTGTGTCATTTTGTTAACCCTTGGGCATTGTCCATTAATTCCTTGATCGACTTTCAACTCTCCAATTTTAATTTCTACACATACCAAGCCATTCAATTCACACACTTAATTCCAAAAACACATGGACCTTTATGGCCATTTCATTAATAAACCCGGACTGCTTTTAAACAAATTCAACTTTGTGAAGTGGTCGCCCACTCTGCAAACGATACTTTGTCCAATCTCGTTTCACTTTTGGAACCGAATTTTTACCCATTTCAATCTATAAACACCAAAATAGAAATTAGTTTTGCCAAATCTCCATACATCAGCCTATAACAGTTTCGGACTGGGCGCTGACAGCCCAAAAAAATCTCCAAAAAATTCCACACCCTGTCCCATGTTTTCGGGATCCGATCCTACTCGCCCATTCCCGGCCTTTTCCATACAACTACATGGATTAAAGCAACATTTTAATACAAAATTCAACACAAACAGCCCACAAATTCTGGGCAGTCACGGATGGTGGGAAAACCCACTTCCACAAGCTCTGGCCCCATGTTCGGGATCGACCAACGCCCTCACGCCCCAAACCACCCAGCCACCCCGGTAAACCCAAATGAGAATAAACGCAAGTAGGGAGAAAATCCTACCTCTTGAGTTTTCTAAAAACTCGCAAACCCGGTCCACGTAGCCCAAGCCTCGCGCAGAACGTTTTCCCCTTCATCTGGCCGAACTAATCCGGTCCTCGGGATCATACTTCTAGAGAGTAAGAAGCTGAGACTCTCTCTCTAGAATCACCATTTTGCCTCCTCACGCCTAATGAGAGATTCCAATTAATTTCACGAAGCCCCTTTTGCCATTTTGAAGAAGATGAAATATGTTTGCTATCTTGTCATTTACTCACTTATGATTTAGTTAATGACCTTACAAGCCCTTTTCTTACTGTAATTGATATTCTATGACTACCGGTCGTCCATTTTCATCATTTCCTCTACTCAAACCTACTTATGGTACATGAGTACATGCTATTGGTGCCTGGTCGCGATCGGAACCGCTTTTTACTCACCCAAACGGATGCCTCGAAAAACGTGTCGACTATGACCGGTTCCCGAAGAAACAGTAAATTTTACGTGCTAGCTAGATTTCGTAGACGACTTAACTGAGAAACCGCTTTTGTCATCCGATATCTAGAGAATTAATTACGGATTTTTTTAACCGTGAATTACAATTTGTAATCAAAATTACGATTTTGCCCTTATTCCGTAAATTGAATTTCTGTCTTACGTATTCAATCTGCATAACTGCTTCGTCATCCGAGATCTAGAGAATTAATTACTACGGATTTTTAATCGTAATTACAATTTTGTAATCAAAATTACGTTTTTTGCCCTTGACCTGCAATTGAATTTCTGCCCTACATTCTCCCCTCTTAAAAGGAATTTCCGTCCCGAAATTTAATACGCATACAATATCCCGACCATGCCTATGTAATCTACTCAACTCCAAGACCATGCTCGGGTATGACAACCCTGTTGTCACGACAGCCTTAGTTGAACCCGATGGTTGTCATCTCATCCATGTCAAACCCGACATCAACAACCAACATGTCTACTAACTCTAAGGTCTACGCCACGCCCCGCGCAACTCGATCTCTAAAAAAAGTCAAATCTCTCCCTACATCCTAGGGAAGAATTTTCCATCATATTACCTGGGCTTAAAGGCCTCAACTCCTATGCCAGGCTCGTGAAGCTTGTATCAGACTAACATATCACACATAAGATGCATTAATGAATGAACATGATGCATCCAATTTAAACACTACGCTAGTCAACAATTGCAAGAGTAGAGACGCACTCGCATATCCTACTAATTTGAACGCCTGCTTCTTCAGACTATGAGATCTCCGCCTCCTAGAAGTCAATCTCGCTCATACGTCCAAAGGGCCGGCGGCAATGGTAACACGTCATCCGCCCAACACCCGAACTCCCCGACCGCAAATCCCTGTGGTCGACCGACTCCACGCCTCGACCTCGCCTACGGGCCTCGGTCACATCAGATTCCAAGGCATAAACACAAATTTCGATACATTAACTCATAGCACATTACCCAGTTGCATACGTGAACCAATTTTGCATTTAAAATATTGTTTTCAACAAAATTTTATTTTCAAAATTTCATTTGAAAATTTTATTTTTCTAAAATTTTTGCATCAAATTTATTGATTTTATTTTTATTTTAATTAAATTTAATAAATATTTTTTTCTAAAATTTATCTACAATGAATGTTGTTCATTAGGTGACTCAGCAAAAATACCAAGTCGAACCTGACCGAAAAACTCGAGTCAAAATCTGCTGTGTGCACTGTGCACCAATTGCCTACCAACACCCAAAGACGCTCTACTCAAGGCCACGCCAAGGCGTTGCCGCTTGCTCGTCAAGGCGATAAGGCGCTCGCAAAGGCTGCGCTTCGCGTTCGCGCGCTTCAAGGCGCTTCGCTGCTATAAGGCCGCAAGACTTTACCGCTTCGCGACAGTTTCGCGCGCCGCTGCCAAGGCGCTTCGCGTTTTGGCGCGCTATGCTCGCGCTGCAAACGCGCGGCGCCGCTGCAGCGCCAGCAGAACACGCTTCTTGCGAGATCCCGCGCGGCGCGCTTTCAGCCTGCTGCCACGCCTGCTCCCCACTACCATGCCCAAATTCGCAAGAACTCCATTTCCAATTTCGCACCATTTTTTTTTTTCCAAATGCTTTTCTTTTTTCTTTCACCACAAAGAAAATACCAAAAATATATTTATTTATTTTCTTTCATTTTCAAATATCAATAAATTTATTAAAATTTATTTCATCTATATTATTATTATTATTATTATTATTTTTCATTCTCAACAAACCAAATAAATTGCTCAAATGCATTTATTTGAGCCTGCTTCCGCAAGCACATCAAAACTTAAGCGAGCTTCATCATGCCTATGTGCTACACTAAAAGCAATGCCAAACACCCGCCACACAAACTATGCCATACACACCAAAACACATATATACAACCATTCATCAATCCACATGATCACACACACAAAACACAGATGCAAGTGTCCTAGTTTTGTTTCTGCCTTTCTAGGTAATCTCATACCAACCTAACACGAATCACACCTAGTGGTGACGTTTCTCTCAACTATGGCCTAAGCCCATATCCTCTATCTATAGGTTTCCATATATACCTACTTCACATCAAACGTTCCAGCAATATGGATATCACAAATCCAGCTCCCTAGGTAGTTCAGATACCTAAGCTCGACACCAAGTCGTGACGCCCAAAACCGGTAAATCCGTTGACTACCCGCCAACCTCGCTGAATACAGCCGTGAATGCCTGGGTGACCGACATTTTTCACGAAAATCTAGCAGTCTCCTTTGTACGGAGCTCTACCCAAAATACATAACCTACAAATACTACCGTCCCAAATGGGCCCAATATATTCACAATATGAATAAGACTTGGCCACTGGGCCCATAAACAAATACTCATAAAATCAATTATCATAACTATTCTTCACTACATCTCCAAATAATTCAATAGTTGATTATACTTATTTTATACAAACATATATTAAAATCTACAATTCTAATATGATATGTTATGTCCAAACCATCGCTTCACAAACCGGCTTCTTCAAAATCAACCTCAAATGAGTCACTCCTCGAGCCAGCCTCGTAATTCGAAAATAAAGGTCCCCACGACTGGTGAGCTAAAGCTCAAGAGGAGAATCGCCCTAAGTGGGCTACCCACCACCTGGCAAAGGCAATGCTCAAAGTAAACACACACCGCAAATACATGATCCAGGTTTGAATGTCTACATGATTCACCCCATGTCACGAGTCCTCACGACTCACCCACACTTGCCTAAGCCACGATGAGTAGGTAAAATAATCATTTTCAAAACAAAACTCTTTAGTTCTTGAAAATATACTACCGAAATACAGATACCTTTAGTGGCCACGGGATCACCCTCCAGGTGAATCAAGCCGGTAAGCTCCTAAATGCAAACATGGGTCCCTATCCGAACGATTCATCAGCTCCATCTCCCCAACCCAATTCTCCCGAATATCATCCCTTGAAATTCCTCGCAACCATATATCCGTTTTGCAAAATACCTTTGTCATGCACTCTCACACCCTAACTCTAGGTTACTCAAAGGCATATGAAAATGCATTATGCCATTTTCTAAAATCATTACACAATATGTCAATATATTATTTAATCAACTATAATTACACTCATTTAATTCTCTAACACATCACTATCACCCAATAGCTCACTGAAAGCAACTCATAATCATTTCCAATGGCTTATAACACACTTAAATTCATGTAATCGTGGTTTACTGAACTAACACATTGCAATAATGTTCTTTTAACCTATCTAGTTCCACACATATCAAGCATTCGTTTACTACCATTTCAAGCAAGCCAAAGGCAACACATGGACAATTCCACGTCCATTTCATTGACAAACCCGGACTATTTTTGGCTAGCCCCAAAATGGCCGCCCACTTCCGGCAGCCCACATTTTCCACACCGGCAGCCTCATGGAACCGATTTCCATTCCCAATCTGTCCCAAATCACCAAAGCATAATTTATTCAATAATTATCACAAACACCCCACTCCGGGCCCCCAAACAGGGAAGTGGGTCATTCACTGCAGCCCACTCATCCCCCAAGACGGCCTCCAATTTTTTGAAACCGATTTATAGCTAGTCTTGCCTCATGCATACTGCCAACATAGAACAATCTATACCACTCATATATCACCAAATTCAGAGTCCCCAACGTACCACTCGACCACCCAATGTCTAAAAATCTTCACAATTCCTGTCCTATTGTTGGACTCACCCAAAACAATCCATTCAAAGATTACTTTCCCACATCAGTTAATTTACAGGCTAGTTTTGGTGAAATAAACACCCAAATGTACTCCTGGCTCTCGGGCAAATAATTGATGGGGGGAAAATCCCCAAGAAATTTAACACCGTCCCATGTTTTCAGGATCGATCAACGGCCCTCACGGCCTCAAACCACAAATCCCAAACATCGAAAAACCCTTAAAAATGGGAATAAAACGCAAAGTGGTGGAGGAAAATCCTACCTTAGAGAGCTACTGTCAAAAAACTTCTGAACCCTGGGGGTCCACGCTACACCTCGCTTGTCTATAACGTTTCCCTCTTGTGTCTTCGTCAACCAAACTTTCGCCTTATCTTTGTGAGATATTTCCTAGAGAGAGAAGTCGAGACTCCTAATCATCATTTTGCCTTCACGCCACGCATTCCTAAATTGACCACGTTGCTTTTGGTGTTTAAGTGGGAGAAGGCACTTATTCTCTCAAAATTACAAGTTTGCCCTCCTTTAACCAGAATGACCACTTCTTACCAGACGGATATTCCCAAGACTACCTCACTGGTCACATTTTCATCATCATCATTTCTCAACTCATACCACTTTATGTATGTTGGCGTGAATGGCTTGTTATATAGCGCTCGCCGTGATCGGTAAAACGACACGGCACCGTAAATGCGATGCTCGAAAAACGCGGTTTAATTCGACTGTCGTGTAGCTCACGAAATTTTACGTGCTAACTAGATTTCACAGATCACTAACCCGGGGTCCGACTACCCGTCAACTCCGCGAGAATATAAGTGGAGGCCTGGTTTACCGACGCCAGAAAACCCGCAGTCTCTTTGTACGGGGAGCCTTCACCAAATACATAACCCCGCATATTCCAAACAATCCAATATATGCAATAAAAAATCCCAACATGAGTAAAATGCCCCTGGGCTCATAAAACCAATACTAGCGTAAGATCAATTATCATAAATCTCATTCTTCAATTATCTCCCAATAATTCAATAGTTGATTGCACTTTTATAGCAAACACAAACATATATTAAAATCTACAATTCTAATACATGTTACGCCCAAAAACAATCAAGCCACAAACCTGCTTCTTCTAAAAATCAACCTCAAAATGAGCTGTCTCCTGAGTCATTTTCAGAATCTCGAAAAATAAAGGGGGTCCCACGACTCAAGTCGAGCTAAAGCTCTCAAGAGGAGAACTGGCCCCTAAGTGGGCTACTCACCATCCTAAGTGAAGCAGGCAATGTCTAAAATAAACACACACTCAAGTAAATACATGATCCTACTTGAATGCCCAAGCATGATCACCCCGTGTCACAGTCCTCACTCGACTCACCACACTTGCCTGGGCCATGTATGAGAGGTACAATTGGGCTTTCTAAACAAATCCTTTGTTCTTGAAAATATACTAATCAAATATTCTAAGAAAATATGGGACGATTCCCTCCGAGGTGAATTGGTTGGTGAGCTTCCCTGAACAGCGTCATGGTCCTCATCCGAAATGCATCCGCCGCCCATCTCCCAACCCAATTCTCCGATCATCCTCGTGAAATTCCTTCACAAACATATCCGTTTAATAAAAAGAATTTTCTGTTCATGCACTCACACCAATTTAGGCTAATGAGTGCATATAAAATATTATGCCATTTTCAAAAATCTCATTTGGCACACATGTCAATATGCATGGTTTTCAATCAACTACAATTACACGCATGTAATTCAATTACACCAATCATCACCCACCCAAATTTCAATTGAGCAAATCATGTCTCGTCTCCAATATTTTTACTAGCAAAAACACAATTTAATTCCATACTGCAGGCTGTATTTTGTTAACCCTTAAGTTATTAACCTATTACCCTTGATCGACCAACTCTCCGACACTTTTATACATACTAAGCCATTCAATCTGTACACAATTTCAAGTTCCAAAACACATGGACCTTTATGGCCATTTCACACAAACCCGGACTGTTAACACCTCATTAAATCTTAGTTGGTTGTCCACGGCAGCCCACTTGTCCAATCTCGTCACTTTTTGGAACCGACTTCTACTCATTTTTATCTTATAAACACTAAAATAGAAATTTAATGCATAAATTCCATACATCAGCTCATAATAGTTTCTGGACTGTCACGGACAGCCCAAAAAGTCTCCAAAAATTCCACAATTCCAGCCCCATGTTTTTTGGGATCGAACTCCTACGGCCCATTCCCGCCTTTTTTTTCCATACAACCATGATTTTCAAAGCAACATTTCAACACAAAAATTCCAACACAAACAGCCCACAAATTCTGGCAACACGATGGCGTGAAAAATCCCAAGAATTTCCACAGCCCCACCCCCATGTTTTGGGACTCGATCAAATCCGGCCTCACGCCTCAAACCACCCAAACATCGAAAAACCCTTAAAAATGAGAATAAACGTGAAGTAGGGAGAAAATCCTACCTCTTGGAGCTGCTCGCAAAACCAGAAACCCGGTTCACGCGTAGCCCGCTCCGCTGCAGAACGTTTCCCTTCTTGCCCTCACGTAAATCCAACTATCTCATCAAGGCAGTATTTCTAGAGAGAAGAAGTCGAGACTCTCTCTCTAGAATCACCATTTTGCCTCCCTCACGCCATCGCATTCCAATTGAATTTCACGTTCCCTTTGCCTTTTTGAAGAAGATGAGTCATGTTTTCTATCTTGTCATTTAGTCACTTAAGATTTAGTTAATGACCTTTATGTCATTCTTTTACCAGAATTGATATTCGGCACTACCTCGGCGGTCCATTTTCATCATTTCTCTACTCAGACCATTTATGGTACATGAGTACATGCTATTGTGCTGGCTTCAGATCGAAACCGTTCTTTTATCACACTCTCGTAAACTTGGATGCCCTCGAAAACGTGTCGACTCGACCGTCTCAAGAAATTGCGAATTTTACGTAAGTTAGCTAGAGATTTCACGACCATTCTAATCCAGGGCCGAACCGCTTTGTCATCCGACATTCAGAGAATTAATTGCGCATTTTTTTTTTAACCGTATCATAATTAATCAAAACATAATTTTGCCCTTATTCAGAATTTGAATTTCTGCCCTACATTCTCCCTCTCTTAAAAGAATTTCGTCCCGAAACTACAAGACCTACACATCCAACCATGTGCATAGGTAACCTTACCTAACTCCAAGACCGTGTTTCGTATGACATGACCCGCTTAATGTCCCACTGATATCGATAACCCGATGGTCAGCACATTCCCATCCAAGGTCAAGTCCGATAATCTGCAACAACCAACATGTCTACCACCCTAAGGCTGTCCACCACGCTCACGCGCAACTCAATCTTCTAGAAAAAGTCAAATCTCTCCTACTTTCTAGGTGCTCTTCATCTATATTACTCTTTTCTAAAGGCCTCAACCTCTATGCAGCTGTGAAGCTTGTATCAGGACTAAACCTATCACACAAGATGCATTAATGAATGAACATGGATGCATCCAACAACACTCACGCTTAGCCGCAATCAAATATAGAGTATAAACGCATTCCTCGCTCATTTCATACATTCGCATCCCTAAGGTCATAACCCATAACCTGGTGATTTACACTTTTTCCTATATGCATTTCACCATGAATATAATTTTCTACGTTAACTACCGCTACAAGAATCACCATTTCAAATGGTAGTTAATCCATCACAAGATTCTGGCGCATAACCACAGCCCCGAGACACTAATCATACACAATTCACTCAAGCAGGTATACTTAATCAATTTCTGCGCTTTAAAATATTGTTTTCAACAAAATTTTATATTCAAAATTTTATTTTTTGAAAATTTTATTTTTCAAAAATTTTATCAAATTTTATTTGATTTTATTTCATTTAAAATATTTTATTTTTATTTTTTTCGAAAAAATTTGAGATGAACAGTGTTCATTTAGTGACTCAGAAAATATCGAGTCAAACTGTAAAAACCGGAGTCGTGCACCAAAAACACTAACCTGGCTCTAATGCGATCAACACAAAGACAAAGGTCGCTTCAACACCGCCCAGCGCTCGCCGCGGCCGCCGGGCTACGCTCTTCGCGCATGCTACTGCACAAGCCGTGGCGCCGCTTAGCCTCTCGCTTACAAGGGCCACTCAACGGCTTCATACGCTGCTTTTATGCGGGCTGGGCTGCCAGCGTTTTCAGCGCTGGGGCTGGGCTGCTGCCAAGGCTAAGACGCTTGAAGATACGCTAGCCATACAAGGCTGACGCTGAAGAGATGCAGATGCGCTTCTCGCTTAATTACAAGGCCAGCCTGGGCTTACTCAGCAGGTTACTACGCTTCGCCATAAGGCTGTGGTTACTGTGTTACGCCAGCTTCTTTCTCACTCCAAATGGCAAAGAGCCCATTTTAGGTTCTGATCATTTTTTTCAATATTAATACTAATAATACATTATTAATTTTTAATTATTTCCAAAAGAGGAAAACTCACTAGTACTCACTAAAATTCATTTTTTTTCACATTCCTTAATACCAACAAATTTTGATAAAAATTTATTTTTCTCTCCATTTCTTCAATCCTCATCCAATAAATTGTTATAAAAAATTTTATTTTCTTCACTTAATTCCACTTGCAATACTAGAACACTCAAATTTATGCCATTGATTCATGCAAGCAGAATCATCGCTAACACGACTATTTCACTACTACTATAAACATACAAAATGACAATTATTCAACAAACAAATCAATTGGATCACACATGTTATAAACATCAATCATACCATCACATGATCATAATCAAAACACATGCAGTGTTCTAATTTATCTCTCGTGCCTTCCTAGGTAATCTCATACCTAACCTACATCATACCACACCGAGTGGTGATGCTCTTCCTCAACCACGTGCCTAAGCCCAAACTCTTCTTATCCTACAGGCTCTTCACACAACACAAGTATTTCCACTCAAACCCACCTTAGTGGGGCATGATACCCAAACTGAGCTCCTGTGTATTCTGATACCAAGCTCCATAATGCTTCAGACGCCCCAAAACCCGGGGTCCATGGATCTACAATCATAATATAGGCGGAGGCCTTAAGCCATCTGATGCCAAGATTTCGAAAATTCGCAGCTCCCCAGCCTGGGCTTTTACCAATACATAACTAAGATAATCTCATTCTAAAACAATCCAATATATGCAATAAAATCTCAACATGAGTAAAAATGCCTCTTGTCATAACCCAACACTCATAAGATCAACATCATAATCTCATTCTTCAAATTTATTCCAATAATTCAATAGTTGATCGACTTTATATAAACACAAAACATATGGAAAGAAAATCGAAGCGCAATTTCTAATATTAAGATGTTATGTCCAAAAACCATCAAGCCACAAACCTGCTTCTGGGAAAATCCAACTTCAAAACAGCCATTGGTTCCTCTGTTTTCTTCATCTTCCTGAAAATGAAAAGAATCCTCCATCACTGCCCAGCTTAAAGCTCAAGGAGAGACCGCCTGGCAAGTCTCACCGCCACCAAGGCAAAGGTGTGCCCAAAATAAAACACACACCGGGCAAACACATGATCCGCTTTGAATGTCTACATGATCACCCCATGTCACTTCAGTTCCTCACTACCATCACCGCCACCATCAGCGTTTGGCATTTATGAGTGGAAATAATCATTTTCAAAAAGCAAAAACTCTTTTTTCTTGAAAACATATCACTAAATATTCTGAAAATACGGACTGGCTTCCTCCGAGGTGAATTGGTTGGTGAGCTTCCTAAACGCCAAGGTCCTCATTCGAAATGATCCCGGCTGCCCATCTCCCAACCCACTCTGAATATCATCCGTAAATTCCTTTTCTGACAAACATGAACCTCGCTTTAAAATATTTATCACACCACACCTAATTCTAAAGTTACCGAAAGTGCATATGAAAATGCATTATGTCATCAAAATCATTATTACAATATGTCATGCATAAGATTAATCTAGAACTGGTATCACACCATAATTCTAAATTACTTATCAATCATCACCCAATCAGCTCTGACTGGAGCCAAAATCATAATCTTGCTCCAATTATTTACAAACAATAATTTAATTTTTATATAATTGTGTCATTTTGTTAACCTTTTATAATAATCCATTATCCCTGATTCACTAACCCTCCGGCTCACTCACAATATACCGTCATCTTGACCATATACCAATTCAAAACACATGGTCTTTTACGCCATTTCTATTATAAACCTGACCGCTTTATCAGCCTTGAATCTTAGTTGGTCAAGTTCCACTGCACTTCACTGGTTCAATTCGCCACTTTTGGAACTCTAATTTCTTAAATTCATTTCATTCCAGGAACATCAAAAAATAGAAATTTGAATTTTATTGGACCTAATGATCAGTCTTTATATATTAGGCTTCTGACTGTCACTTATTATTCCCAAAAAATTCAGGCACTCCAACAATCGTCCATGTTGGGATCAATCTCATACCCTTGGCCCCTACTTTTCCATGTTAAATTACATGATTTTTGTACAAACATTTTACTATTGGTACTCCCAACACAAACAGCTCCACAAATTTTGGGCAGTCACGATGGTGGAAAACCCCCAAGAATTTCACAAGATCGGTCCCATATGTTTTGGGACTCGACTAACTGCCCCTCACTACTAAACCAATTTAAACATCTAAAACCCATAGTCGAGAATAAACGCAAAGTAGGGAGAAAATCCACTTGAGTTTAAAAAATCCACAGTCCCGGGTCCACGTAGGCTGCTCCAGCAGAACGTTTCCTCTCCCCACTTCCGGGCCTGTAAACCAACTAGTCCGATCACTGTATTTCTAGAGAGGCAAAGGAGAGACTCTCCCCGGTAATCACTACTTTGCCTCCTCACTACCGATTCCAATTGAATTTCACTGCTTCCCTTGGCCAAGCAAGATATCATGTTTTCATTCTCGCTGCCAGTCATTTCAAGATTATACTGAAGAAGAATCTTTATGTCATTTCTTTACTTCAGAATGATATTCTAAAGACTTACCCCATATCCATTTTCATCATTTCTCTACCAGACCATTTATATACATGAGTATATGTTAAGTCGTTTTCATTATGATTCGGTAAATCGTTTACTTTTGCAGCATCTGAATCACACTACTGAAAAACGCAGTTTACCTAATTGCCTCAAGAATTATAAATTTTACATGTTAGCTAGATTTCAATGAGATCATTTTCTCCTAGAACTCATTAAATCCCCGCTTGCCATCCATATCAGGAGAATTAATTACGGATTTTTTTAACCGTAATTATACCTGTAAATCAAATTTAATATTTGCCTTATTCCGTAAATCAAATTTCTGTCTACAGATTCAACTTATAATCCGTTGGCCATCCGAGATCAGAGAATTAACATTTTGATTTTTAACCCATCACACCTGTAATTTAAAATTTCACGTTAAGCCTTTATTCTAGAAACGGAATTTCTTGCCTTACATTCTCTCTTGTGTGCTGAATTTCGTCTCCGAAATTCCCACGCGCATACAATATCCGACCATGTGCTTATGTAACTCATCGGTAACTGGCACTAAGGCTCGTATGACAACCCTGCTAAGGTCACGACATCGCAAACAGATGGTTGTCATCTCATGTCCGAACGACATCAACAACCAACATGTCTACCGCCCCTAAGGTCTACGCTCATTGCGCAACTCAAGTCTTTAAAAAAGTCAAATCTCTCCTACATCCTGAAGAATTTTCCATCATATTCTGGCTTTTTCTGACTCAACCTCTATGTAAGCTGTGAAGCGTATCGGGGATAAACATATCACCTGAGATGCATTAATGAATGAACGCGATTAAATCCGATTTAAACATACTACGCTAGTCAACAATTGCAAGAGTAGAGGCGTACCACGCATATCCGACTAATGCAGAAAAGCAGTCTCTGTACCATGAGATCTACGCCTCTAGGACAATCTGCGCCTCATATGTCGGTGCGGCAATGTTAACCGTCATCGCGACTGACCGAACTCTCGACACTGCAAATCTGTGGTCGACCTCGACCTCACGCTCGTACACGGCCTATGTGGCGTCAATATACAATCTTGTATCTCCAGGCATAAACACGGCCGTCCATTAATCATACACATTACCGGTCATCTGTGACCAATTTGCATTTAAAATATTTTCAACAAATTTTATTTTCAAAATTTCATTTTGAAATTTTATTTTTCAATTTTATCAAATTTATTTGATTTTATTTTATTTTAATTAAATTTAATAAATTTTTTTTCGAAATTTATCTTCTGATAAACGATGTTCATTAGGTGACTCGGAAAATAAGTCGAAGCCGGGCCGCGAAGTCAGCGGCGGTGCGCGTACGCCAACAGCGGTGACCGGCCCGTACGCCCGACTGCGCGCCTGAACGCGCTCACGCCCGGCGCCTCGCGGCGCCAGCGCCTGCGCCCACACCTTTGCCGCTGCTTGTATCGCGCGCCTGAGCTGCCGCCAGCCCAGGTCCACCGCCAGCCAGCGCGCGCTTCCGCTTCGCTGCGCGCCCCAACGCCTCTGCGCCACAACGCCCAGCGCTGCCGCCTGCGCCCGATTATGCGGCGCCATGCCCGCGCCCTGCGCTGCCTGCGCGCCAACCATGGCCGTAGCCAGCCGAGCACATTTGCCACGCGAAGCCAGTGCCCGACCTCATGCTCGATGATAGGCGTGCCATTTCAATTTACGCACCATTTTTTTTTCAAATTTTTTTTTCTTCTCTCGCCCACAGGAAATACCAAAAAATATATTTATTGTATAACTTTCATTCGATTACACAAATAAATTTATTAAATTTATTTCATCTATATTATTATTATTTTTTTCATTCCTCAACAAACCAAATAAATTGCTCAAATTTATTTACTTATTCTCTTGTTCGGTTACACATTGTAAACTAAGGGTTTGTTTTCCAACATGCCTATGTGCTATCTACCTAAACACCTGGTATTCACATCTACAGACAAACATGTCATACACACGAACACATACAACCATTCATCAATCCACATGATCACACCTGGCACACACATGCCGTGTCTAGTTTTGTTTGGTGCCTTTCTAGGTAATCTCATACCTAAACCTAACATCGAACCACACCTAGTGGTTACGTTCTTCCTCGACTATGGCTTTAAGCCCATATCCTCTATCTATAGGTTTCCCTTATGCCTATACTTCACATCAAACCACCTAGTGGTGATGGATACCCAACCCGAGCTCCTAATTCGTATACCTAAGCTCACGATACCAAGGCTGTGGCCCCAAAAACGAAGTCCGTTGACTACCACGTCGGCCAGCGAATACTACGATATCGGGTGACCCGGCGTTTTCATAGCTCGAGCTGAGTCTCCTTTGTACGGGAGCTCTCTGTCAGCACTACAAATACACATCCCAAGCAGGTCGATATATTCACAATATGAATAAGACGGCCGCGGGCCCATAAATAAATACTCATAAAATCGATTATCACTTAACTATTCTTCAATTATCTCCCAGTAATTCAATAGTTGATTACACTTTTATTTATACAAACATATATTAAAATCTACAATTCTAATACATGTTGTCAAAACCATCAAGCCACAAGCAGAAGCTTCTTCAAAAATCAACCTCAAAATAATTTGTCTCCTCGGCGCTCTCACAGCCTGAAAAATAAAGGGTCCCACGACGGGTGAGCTAAAGCCATTAGGAGAATCATACTAAGTGAACACTCACCACCTAAGTGCGTGCAATGCTCCAAAGTAAACACACACTCAAGTAAATACATGATCCTACTTGAATGTCTACATGATCACCATGTGCGGTCTCACCCGACTCACTCACACTTACTGGCCATGTATGAAAAAATAATCATTTCAAAAACAAAACTTTTGTTCTTGAAAATATACTACGAATATTCGGTAAAATATACAGGACTACCCTCGAGGTGAGTGGTTGGTAGGCTTTGCAGCTTGATCATGGTCCTCATCGAAATGTCTGTTGGCCACGTCTCCCAACCCAATTCTCGAATATCATCCTTTGAAATTCCTTCCTTGATATATCCGTTTTATAAGAAAATACCTTGTCATGCGCTCCACCTAACCTAGGTTACCCAGTGCATATGAAAATGCATTATGCCATTTCAAAATCATTTACAATATGTCAATATGCATAATTTCAATCAACTATAATTACACTCATTTAATTTAACATCACTCATCTGATGTAGCTCAGTTGAGCAACTCATAATCATTTCCAATGTCTTATAACACAATTTAATTCCATGTAATTGTGTCATTGAACTAACACATTAAATAATGTCTTAACCTATCTAGTTCCACACATATCAAGCCATTCGTTTCATACAATTTCAAGCACACAACACATGAACAATTCTATCCATTCACACAAACCGGAATTTATTTTGCGGAGTCCCAACGAGCAGTGGAAATTTGTCACGGGCAGCCACACTTCATCGGTTCCTCTTGATGGAGCAAATTTCCGTCCAATTCGGTCTCCTAATCACCAAAGCATAATTTATTCAATAAATTATCACAAAAACACCTTCAGTCCCCAAAACAGGGAAGTGGGCTGTCCACCGGGCAGCCCGCTCATCTATCGGCTCAATTTTGAAACCGATTTCCATGGCTATTCGGTCTCATGCATACCAGCATAGAATTTATTCAATAGAATTACCATATAACACCCAATTCGATCCCCAACTGACCCACGGACTGCAAGAATGTCTAAAAAATCTTCTGAATTGGTCCATGTTTTGGGACCGATCAAACCTACATTCAGAAACATTTTCTCATATCAAGCATGCATTTTAAGCAATTTTGGTGAAATAAAAACACCCAAACAGCTAATTTAAAATGATCCACGGATGAGGGAAAAATCCCCAAGAATTCTAACAATTCGGTCCCATGTTTGGGATGATCAAACAACCCTGACCTCAAATGTAGAAACATCGAAAAACCATAAAAATGGGAATAAAGCATGAAGTAGGGAAAATCCTACCTCTTGGGTTGTCAAAACTATGAGCTTGGGGTCCCGTGTTGCACCTTTCATGATAGAAGCGTTTTCCTTCTTGCTCCGTCGAAATCCAACGGTCGGATCTTGTATATTTCTAGAGAGAAGTCGAGGAGGCTCTCTGAATACCATTTTGCCTTCTCAAGCCCTCTTGCATCTCAATTGAATTTCACGTTTTGGCTTTTGGTGTTTAAGTGGAGAAGAAGACTATTCTCTCAAAATTACAAGTTTGCCCCTCCTTTAATCCAATTAATTCACTTCTTTTACCAGATTTGATATTCGGCACTACCTCGGCCGTCCATTTTCATCATTTCTCTACTCATACCACTTATGGTACATGAATACTTGTTATATGCGCCATTCGTCGCATCGAAAAACGATTTACGGCACCCGAAATGCGATGCCTCGAAAAACGTGTCGACTCCGACTGTTTCAGAAAATTACGAAATTTTACGTGCTAACTAGATTTCGCGAGACGAACCCGGGGGTACATTGACTGTGACTGGAATACAAGTGGAGTCGGGTTGCAGGCTACTTTAGAAAATCGGGCGGGAGTCTCCTTTGTACGGGAGCTCTGCCAAATGCATAACACATGTCCCCAAACAATCCAATATATGCAATAAATCCCAACATAGTAAAAATGCCTCTTGGGCTCATAAACCAATACTCATAAGATCCAATTATCATAACTATTCTTCCAATTATCTCCCAATAATTCAATAGTTGATTGCACTTTTATCACAAACACAAACATATATTAAAATCTACAATTCCTAATACATGTTATGTCAAAAAGCCATCAAACCACAAACCGGCTTCTTCCAAATCAACCTCAAAATGAGTTGTCTCCTCCAGCGCTCTTTGTACACGAAAAACAGGGGGTCCCACGGTAGTCGG
This sequence comes from Tetrastigma voinierianum, assembly GCA_016808115.1. NCBI lineage: Eukaryota > Viridiplantae > Streptophyta > Magnoliopsida > Vitales > Vitaceae > Tetrastigma > Tetrastigma voinierianum. The sequence goes on from JAEQBH010001752.1 coordinate 138,758, forward strand.
CTAAAGCTCGATGGGAGAATCGCCACAGAATTAAAGTTGCACTCACCACCTAAGTGCGTGCAATGCTCCAAAATAAACACACACTCAGTAAATACATGATCCTACTTGAATGTCTACACGCAGTCACCCCATGTCACGAGTCCTCACCGACTCACTCACACTGCCTAAGCCATGTATGAGAAAATAATCATTTTCAAAACAAAATTTTGTTCTTGAAAATATACTAAAATATTCGATGGAATATGGGACTACCTCGAGGTAGATTGGATTTGGTGAGCTTTCCGAAGCTTGATCATAGTCCTCATCGAAATGATCTGATGGCCCATCTCCCAGCAATTCTCGGAATATCATCCTGTGAAATTCCTTTCACAAACATATCCGTTTTTACAAAAATACCTTGTCATGCACTCACACCCAATTCTAGGCTACCGAGTGCATATGAAAATGCATTATGTCATTTCCTATCTTATAAACACCAAAATAGAAATTTAATGCATAAATTCCATACATCAGCCCATAACAGTTTCTGGACTGTCACGGACAACCCAAAAATCTCCAAAAATTCCACAATTCGGTCCCATGTTTTGGGGACCGTCCCTCATTATTCCGGCCTTTTCCAAACAACTACATGATTTAAAGCAACTATATATAGATTTATATATATAGATATATATATAGATAACTATATATATATATATACATATCTATATATATAGATGTATAGATATATCTATATAGATATATACACATCTATATATATAGATGTATATAGACTATCTATATATAGATGTATATATCTATATAGCTATATCTATATACATCTATATATATACATATCTATATATATATATAAATATATGAATATCTATATATCTATATATATAAATATCTATATATATATATATCTATATATATAGATATCTATATATATATATATATATATATATATATATATATATATATATATATATAAAAATCTATATAAATCTATATATATAGATATCTATCTATATATATATATATATATATATATATATATATATATATATATATATATATATAAATCTATATATAGATATCTATATATAGATATATACATATTAATATATATAGATAACTATATATATATATATACATATCTATATAGATATATATATATGGACCTGTCTATATACATCTATATATCTATATATATATATATATATATAGATATATAAATCTATATAGATATATCTATATACATCTATATATCTATATATATATATATATAGTATATAAATCTATATAGATATATAAATCTATATAGATATATAAATCTATATATCTATATATATATATAGGCTATATAGATATCTATATATCTATATAGATATGTATATATATCTATATAGATTATTGTGATATCCTAGAAAATCAAGATTTTGGATAAAAGGGTAAAAATAGAAAATTTGGTTAAAAAATCCGGAAATTTTCTAGATCTCGGATAATGAAACAGACTTCTCCGTTGAATTCGTCTCACAAAATTTAAGAACACCACGTCGAATTTCGTTTAGTTAGGGTGGTCGGGTTTCACGTTTTGAGCGTGGGGTGTCGGCGGATGACACGCCTTGAGATTAAGGGTGTGGCCCCAAAACACCGGGGGTCCGTTGACTACCAGTCAACTGCGAATACTGGTGAATATCGGGTGACGGAACATTTTACGAAAATCGGGCGAGTCTCCTTTGTACGGGAAGCTGCCCAGAATACAAAACTAGTATAAACACGCATTCCTGTCGATCAACAATATATGCAATATATATATATCAATACGGCCATGGGCCCATCAAGCTGTACTCATTACAATATATCCAAACTATATCCAATAGTTTCAAGAGTTAATATTTTTACTCTTAAACAATACATATATTAAGATTAGAGAAATTCTAATACATGTACGAAGTCATCAAAGCCACAATCCGGCTTTTCTTCTAAACTCTGCCTCTAGGACGAGCCGTCTCCTTGCACACTCCCTGTACCTGTGAAAAGGGGGATCCACTGACGGGGTGAGCTAAAGCTCAGTAGGAGAATCGCCCTAAGTGGGCTACTCACCACCTAAGTGCAGTGTAATGTTCCAATTTAAACACACATTCAAGCAAATGCATGATCCTACTTGAATGCCTATATGATAACTTCCGGATCAGGAGTCTCAAACTCTCTACTTTTCGCTAACCCTTGCCTTGAAATTATTGATTTATTAGTGGACAACCCTAGTGTATATATATATATCAATTGGGCCGCTCCGGCGATTGATATATTATTTGGTAATGGACTACCCTCCGATGTGAATATCGAATTTGGGCGGCTCCGGCGATTGATATTTTAGTTTGTTGTGGACTACCCTCAGATGAATAAATATCAAGCGTAGCTCAGAGCGGTTGATATATTATTTAGTTTGGACTACCTTCCCGATCATTTAATATTTTTTAGACTACCCTCAGAACCATTTTTTCCTCTAGACTCATCTAGGTACTTTTGCTCCTATAATCCTAGGATGTTCAAGTGCATATGGAATGCATGTATGCCAATCCCATTACAGTCTAATCACATGCAAATATATAACATGAATATACTCGCATAAAAATTAAATCACACAACATGTTATGTAGTATCATTTCAAACATCAAAATTAGCTCACATGGGCTAATAATCACCTGGCTTGATTTAATTTAAATCGCTCGGCCCAAACACCTATTTTCACGAAAATATATTTTCAAAGAAGCGATTATTATTAGGAATAGTGAAACCTAGTTTACTATTCTGGGAAAATCCTAAGCAGTTCACTCGTGAACCCCCGAAATCCTGGCCATTCCCGGCCCAATGCATACCAAACAACCATTTAATACACAAGTTAAACCAACCCTCCCAACGGCCTAAACGGCCGTGGGCGGAGTCACGGGCTGCTCCATTCTTCCTCAAAAATTCTAACACTTCGGTCCGTGTTTAGGCCCGATCAAGCGGCCCATTCCCGATGCTAATATAAATACATGATTTAAGCAACATTGACACCCAAACGACCGCCCGATTTTACGACGGTCACGGTTATTCAAAAAGCAGACAATTTCCACAAATTCGGTCCCATGTTTTGGGACCGATCAAGCTGTAACCTCACGGCCTCAAATTAACGAAACATTGAAAACCCTTAAAAATGGAGATAAAACGCAAGTAGGAAAATCCTACCTCTTGGGTTGTCCAAAGCTTCGCAAACCGAGTCCACGCGTAGTAGCACGCTCCGCGTAGAGCGCTTTTCCTTCTTGTGTTGAAGACCTTGGCTTGACTAGATCTCTTGCAAATCTAGAGAGAAGCCCTCTCTCTCTCTAAAGCTTCTATAAATGGAGCTCTTTGCATCACTTTCAAAAAAATGGCTTCCCACGTTTTGGCTAAATGAGGGAGATGAATTACTATTTGTTGTTTTGTATTTTATGACTTAAAAATCAACTTCCATAATACCCATTATGTCCCTCTTTCTCAGATTTGATATTCGGCACTATCTCGGCCTTTCAATTTCATCATTTCTCTACTCCTTACCACTTATGGTACATAGTACATGTTATATGTGACTTTCGTCGCATCGAGAAAACCCGATTTACGGCACGACGCGATGCCTCGGCGATGCCGACTCAGCGTCTCGAGAAAATTATGAAATTTTACGTGCTAACTAGATTTCGAAACGATTCCAAATTTTCAATCTGTTTCATCATCAAGACCTAGAGAATTAATTACGGACTTTTAGCTGTAATTCTGATTTTGTAATTAAAGTACGATTTTGCCCTTATTCAAGAGGTAAGAATTTCTGGGTCTTACAAAGGGGATGCCATGGCACCATAAGTGTGTTGCTTGGCATCAAAAGTAGTGGCTCACAATTAAGCCATGTGGGAGAAGGGATTCCATGGCCCATATGATGCCATGTGGTGCATGATGTCATAAAAGGGGCATTAAGAAATAAGAAAATTATGGGAAAAAGGGAGAGCCACACCTTAGTTTGGCGAGAAGGAGGGAGAATTTCCTCCTTTGGCCAGGATGAGAATTTCTCTCAGGGGAAAAAGGACCAAGGAGAAAGAAAGGAAAATGAGGAGAAAATGGAAGGAAGATGAGAGGAGAAGAGAGAGAAAAAAGAAAGAAAAGCAAAAGTAAAGAATAAAGGAAAAGGAAAGGCAAACGTGGAGAAAGAAAGGAAAAGGGATGCGAGAAGGTTTGTTCTCCCATTTTAGTGAGAGATGGAGTCTTCCTTCTCTCTAGGTTAGTAGGAGATCAGGCCCAGTCGGATTCTTCGAGACAAGAGGAGGTGTTCTATCACGGAGAGGACAACGTGGACTCGGTTTTGGGAGTTCTTCAACTTCAAGAGGTAGGATATTTTCCTACTTGGTTTGCACAGCCTAAAGGCTTTATAATGGTAGGGTTGCTTATGGGAGGCGTGAGAGGCCATGAATTAGTTCCAAACCTTGGGACTAAAGGGGTATGGATTTCATGACCGGTTGCATGTATTTGTGGGAGTTAGGGTTTTACTAGAAGCGAAAGTTTCTGAATGTTGTGTTGTTGATGAAGGGTGACAATGTGACACACCCTTTAGCCTTCCGGTGGCGGGCATGCCGGCCACTCCACAGAAATCCCCCGGCCGTTACCTCCCCAACTTGGCCCAAAAACTCTAATGAAGCGAGCGTATTGCTTGCTAAAACCTCCTATAAAAATTTTTCTTTTCTAAACTTATGATTTTATAAAATTTCGGCTGACCTCTTGTGCATATAGGACATGTCCCAAATCTATTATACATCGATTTACACTATATCCAAACATGGCAACCGACATACCAACACATTCTCACAAAACTACTCATGTATACATGCTCCGTTATACAAGTTCAAAGTATTTCCTTACACAATATTCTTAATTCTTTGCGATATAAAATGTCGGGGAGAATCCTGTCTGCTCCGGCATCGGGTGTGCATGCTGGAAAATAGTTTTAAAATACAAAATAATGGCTAAACGAGCTCAATGAGTGTATGCTTTTATAAAAGGTTTTCTTTTAGGAAAACATCTCAAAAAATGTAAAACTTTCTCTTTAAAATATTTTCAGTTTTTCTTTGCTTTTCAAGTTTCTAAAACTTTTCTTAGCTTGCTTGCTTTTGTACTTGCTTGCTTTTAAAAGTTTATAAAACTTTTAATACTTGCTTGCTTGCTTTGCTTTGCTTTTCTTTAAAAAGCATAAAACTCATTTCTTGCTTGCCCAGAAGTTTTATAAAACTTCTCAAAACTTCTCTTGCTTGCTTGCTTTATCTTGCTTGAAAAGTTTCTTAAAACCTTTCACAAACCTTTTGCTTTAAAAGTTTTCAAAACTTTTTCATAAAGCAGTGCGGGCTCAGCATTATTTGAAAATAAAGCGGGAACTGGGCTCAACTTTCGTTTGCTTTAAATCCAGGGAGCTTGGCTCAGCCGTCGTTTGAAATCTAGCGGGAGCTTGGCTCAGTTTGCTTTAAACTCTCGGGCTTTGGCGACCAGGAACCAATAGTTGATTTTCAAACTGTATATTATGTCACCAAGCATCCAACCCTTTAGGCTGTACACTTCTGTGCCCTAGTGAACACGGAAGCACAGAGCGGCCGTGCGGTGGAAAGGACGTGTCCGCATCACCTTTTTTTAGGTGTGAATATGGTGGAATTGACTGGGTCGCCATCACCCATATGTAGTTAGACTCATAACCTTATATACTCTATACGTGCCACGGTCTCCTTTAAATGCATGATGTATGTCCTCGTTTGCAGGCCGGGCAAAGCTAAAATGCATGTATGAGATCCTAACACCACGCAGGTACGCGTGCGAATACCTACGACCGGTTTCTTGCTGCTTAGAACTAGGAAGGCTGTTTTTTCACAAACATTCTTTACTTGCTTGCTTGCTTACTTGCTCTTGAAAAATGGTTTACAATTTAAAACCATTTGCTTGCTTCTAACGAAAAATGGTTTAATTATTCCAAAACCATTTTACTTACTTGCTTTAGCGAAAGATGGTTTACAATTTAGAAACCATTTACTTACTTTTCATGGTTTAACTCAAAACCATTTGCTTGCTTTGCTTGAAAAATGGTTTAATTATTCAAAAACCATTTACTTACTTTGCTAGCAGAAAGATGGTTTATCTCAAAACGCAAATACCCGGTGCAAAGCAGTTTATAATAATAATAATACACTAGTATTTGGAAAATGAGTTTCGAACACTCTTTCTTTGCTTGCTAAACTTGAGCACGAGTTCCACAACTTTCCACTTTGTTTTTAGCCTACACACTCGATGTATTAGATCACACCGTTAGCATCCCGAGCAATTTGCACACTTGGTGCTACAATTAAAATTACCGAGAAAATATATTGGGCCTCGAATGCCATTCACGGGCAAATGGCTAAATTCTAGACTAAAGGGACTTCATATGGTCTAAAAACACCGAAAAACACATTTCGAAAATTTTGTCGGTTGTTTGAATAAAATCTGAAATTTTAACCAAAAAACGGTCGAGAAAACGATCCCGAAATTCGCGAATTTGTCGAAAATAGTCCCAATTTCCTAAAATTTCCTAAAAATTCCTAAACTCGATCTAAAAATTTTGGGACTGAATTTATGGCCTCTAAGAATATTCCAAGCCATTATATAGCCTTGACTCGAAATATCTAAGTAGGAAAATTTCCCACCTTTTCAACCTTGACAAAAGCCAAGATTTTGGTGTCCACGCGTGGCTCGTGGCGATAGAGTAACTTAAACTTTGGTCAGAAAAATTCGACCACTAGAATGGCGTAGATGCGAGGAAAACTAAATTTGGGTTTTTCGCATATTTACACAATTCTCGTGAAATCTGTGTTTTTGGTACTCACGCGTAGCCCTCGTCGCGTAGAGAGCACTTTCGTGTTTATCGGAGTGAAATCGACGATTCGATTTTCGTAAATGAAGAAAGTAAAAAGAAAAATTTAAAAGGATAATTCGTCTCTGCACCTGCGCTTTCTCCCGTCCATCCTCTCCGCCGTCTGCCTTATTCCTTTTTTATTTTAACTTCTTTTTTTTTCTTTTGATGTGGGACCCACATGTCCCTTTATTCCACTTTTTGGTCCGTTTCAGTCCCGAAATAATTTATTTTGTCCCGGTTTTAATTTTCTTTATCCTAATTAAATATTCTTTAAGTATTTGTCATTTTTCGGAATTTTTCTAAAATCCGTTTCGAGTTTCACTCTCTAAACTCGTCACTGAAATTCGTAAAATATTCGACCCGTCTCGGAATTAAACGAAACTTTCGGTCACTAGGTCAGCGAGGCGAACTTGGCGGCGTAGTGGTTTCGTCATCAGAGATCTAGAGAATTTTCAGACTTCCTGAAAAATTACGGCAATTCATTATTATTAATTTACTATTTAAACTTCCATTAATTATACTCACCCCTCAGCTTTCCTTAATTGCAAATCCAACTTTGAGAATTCCTGTGTATCTCTAGCTTAATTATGTCTTACATATCCTTTAGTAAGCCATTAATTGTACCCTTGTTTTAAGTACCAAATTACGGGTTCCAAAATTTATAATTTCCTAATTTCATCTCCAAAATACTACAATGTGACACTTGGTACTCATATACACCTACGATTATCATGTACGTACACTCTCTCCCGGGACGGGTGTTACAAAATCCTCATAGGAACATTTCGTCCCTCGAAATGAATAAACTAAACTCAAGAAGGAGCGAAAATACCTCATCCGGAAAATAAGTGAGGGTACTGACGGCGCATCTGAGCCTCTGGCTCCCAAGTAGTGGCCTCCCTCTCATGATTCTTCCATAAGACTTTAATTAATGGAATCACTTTGCTTTTTAACACCTGTTCCTTGCGATCTACAATCTGCACATGTATCTCCTCATAAGTCAAATTTTCCTTTAAGCGCACTAAATTTGCTCTCAGTACATGTGAAGGACACGGGATATATTTCCTGGTAACATCGATACATGGAATGTATCATGAATCCTTGATAACTCTGGGGTAACTTCAACTTGTAAGCCCCCTACGCCCTACTTTTATACCGTTTCATAAGGTCCAATATACCTCGGACTAAAAGCTTGCCTCGTTTCCCCAAATCTCAACACACACTTTAGGAATTGAAATCTTTAAAAGACTTGGTCTCTATCTCAAGCGCAGTCTCTGCTGACGGTTGTCCACATAACCTACGTCTATCTCTTTAACATCTTTAAGTTGTAGAACAACTTTTACTTTCTCTGTAGTGATCTGCACTAGTTCAGGACCTACTAGTCTTCTTTCACCAATCTCATCCCGGCCTGGCGGAGTTCTACATTTCTGTTGTCCTTCTAGCATACTCAAATGGAGCCATATCTATACTGGCTTGATAGCTATTATTGTAGGCAAACTCCATTAGTGCTAAGTGAGTATCCCAACTTCCTTTGAATTCCAGCACACAAGCTCTCAACATATCCTCTAACATCTGAATAGTCCTCTCTGACTGTCCATCTGTCTGAGGATGAAATGCTGTGCTGAAATGTAGGTGAGTACCTCTTATTTGTTTGCAAAGCTAGGGCCCAAAACCTAGATGTGAACACGGGTTCTCGATCACGAAACTTCTCAGCCCCGGAACCCCGAGTCTTATTATCGTCATACAACTTGGCCAACTTTTCAATGAATCTTCAACGTGCTTGGTGAAAATGAAGCTGATTTTGTTGAATTGATCCACTATCACCCCAAATAGCATCATCTTTGTCTACGGTCAGTGAGAGGGCCTGTCACAAAATCCATAGTGATCTTCTCCCATTTCCATCTTGGAATAGGAGTAGCATATCTTCCGCGGACTCGATGCTCTGCCTTCTGTGACGGGTTAGGCTGAAACGAAAATTATTTATCTCTTTCTTCGTCCATTCCACCCCGGTAATGTTCTTTCAAGTTCTATACATCTTGGTACTACTGGATGCATAACATCTGTGAGGATGAATGTGCTTCTTCCATAATTTCTCTCTTCAATTCGCCATACTCCGGCACACATTCTTTGTCCTTTATTTATCATGCCATTATCTCCACGATACGGAAACTGCGCTTGCTTTCCCTTTCTGCCTTATCTTCTTTAAAGCAATCATCTTGTGGATCTGTGGCGCTCTGCTTTGCGTCTGATCCACTAGGGCGATCTAACATGAAATGTGGCTAACAAGGCTCAGATCCTCAACCTCAATATCACCCCTAATGTTCTCAAAATCTACCAATAGTGGCGGATAACACGATCTCATGTGAGACAAAGAACTCTCTGAGTTTGCCTACTCAAAAGCAAATACCTTTCTGACGTTAGCTTTCACGGATGGTACTGATAGTCTGATCGTGGTCCTTAATCAACTCAAGCCATCTTCTTTGCCTCGAGTTTAACTCTTTTGGGTGAAAATATATTGAAGACTTTTATGATGCGTAAAGATCCACACAAGGAACACCATATAAATAATGTCTCCATATTTTTATGCAAACCACAGTTAGCTGTAGCTCTAAGTAGTGTGTAGGAGTAATTCTCTTCCTCATGCTTCTTTAGGCGTCTTGAGGCATATGCAATCACCCTATCATTACGCATCCGAAACACAACCCAGGCCTTGTGCGGAAGCATCCTTTATAAACCACAAATCCATCTTTTCCATTGGTAGCTAGAAGCCGGAGAGTACGAAGTGTCCACCCTTCAACTCCTCGAAACTCTGGCGCGGGCATCCACCCAATCCTTGGCGTCTTTCCTTGTCGAAGCAGTCGATGGGGCTGCTATCTTGGAAGAACCCCTCGACAAACTTTACGCCAATATCACGCTAAACCAAGAGCTTAGACCTCGACATTCTTTTGGTGGTTTTCTAATTTCACCAATGCTTCTGGCCTCTCAGGGATCCTACACTCACCCCCTCAGCTGAAATCACATGACCTAGGAATGCCACCTTGTCGAGCCAAAACTGACACTTGCTTAACTTGGCATATAATTTTCTCTCCCTTAGGGTCTGCACTACAATCCTCAGGTGCTCGGAATGTTCCTCTGAACTACCTGAATACACTAGGATATCATCAATAAAAACTATGACGAACCTATCCAAATACGGCTGGAATACTCGGTTCATCAAATCCATAAGCGGCTTCTTAGGAGCATTAGTCGAACCAAATGGCATCACCAAAACTCATAATGCGTGCGTGTCTGAATGCGAGTTTTAGGTACATCGCTTTCTCTGTACCCTCAGCGTGATACCCGACCTCAAAGTCTATCTTGGGTATCTTTCGAGATCCTTGAGTTGATCAAATAACTCATCGATTCTAGAAGTGGATAGTGATTGCGGATGGTAACTACGTTGTTGCTGTAAATCAATACAGCCTTGAGAAACTCCCATAGCTCTTTGAGTTTTGAACATGCATGGTTATAATAGTATGCTCACATTCTACCTTGACACACCCCACCCCTTCCGGTGGCGGGCATGCAAACCCTCCTGGCTTGACCGTTACCTCGCGACTAAACTCACATTAAAAACGAAGCTAGTATTGCTTGCTAAAACCTCTATAAAAATTTTTCTTTTTCTAAACTTATGATTTTATAAATTTCGACATAACGGTACATATAGGACTTATGTCCCAAATCCTGTATACATCGATTTTACTATATCCAAAATATAGCCTTGACATACCAACACATTCCTCCACAGAAAACTACTCTATGTACATACATATGCTCCATTATACAAGTTCAAAGTATTTCCTTACCTGATATTCTTAATTCTTTTACTTGCTTGATATAAATGTCAGGAGAATCTAATACGCTCCAACTTGTCAGGAGTGTACGTACTGGAAAATAGTTTTAAAATACAAAATAATGAGCTAACTTGAGCTCAATGAGTGTATCTTTTTATAAGGTTTTGCTTTTAGGAACATCTCAAAAATGTAAAACTCTCTTTTACAAATATTTTCAGTTTTTTCTTTGCTTTTCAAGTTTCTAAACTTTCTTAGCTTACTTGCTTTTATTGCCCCTTTGCTTTTAAAAGTTTATAAAACTTTTAATACTTGCTTGCTTGCTTTGCTTTGCTTTTCTTTAAAAGCTTATAAAACTCTCATTTCTTGCTTGCTTGAAAGTTTATAAAACTTCTCAAAACTTCTCTTGCTTGCTTGCTTTATCTTGTAGTTTCTTAAAACCTTTCACAAACCTTTTGCTTTAAAAGTTTTTCAAAACTTTCATAAAACGAGTGCAGAGATAAGCGCATTATTTGAAAATAAGCGGGGCTGGGCTCGGCCGTTGCTTTAAAATCCACGGGAGCTTGGCGAAACCGACCGATCGTTTTGAAATCTAGCGGGAGCTTGGCTCAGCCGTTTGCTTTAAAACTCTCCGAGGAAACCTGGGCGACCGGAGACAATAGTTGATTTTTCAAAGCGTATGTGTAACCATAAAACATCCAACCCTTTGGAGCTATTTTTACTTGCGTACCCCTGAACACGAGGAAGCACGGCGGCCGTGCGGTGGAAAGGACCTGTGTCCGCATCACCTTTTTCCGGTGAATATGGTGGAATTGACTGAGTGCGCCATCACCATATGTAGTTAGAGCTCATATTATATATACTCACATCGTGCCACGGTCTCCTTTAAATACCATGATGTATGTTCCTCGTTTGCAGGCCAGAATGAAAAGCCCAAAATGCATGTATGAGATCCCTACACAGGTGCACGTCTGCGAACCTCGACCGGTTTTCTTGCTTGAACTAGGGAAGGCCTGTTTTCTAAGCATTCTTTGCTTGCTTGCTTGCTTACTTGCTCTTGAAAAATGGTTTACAATTTAAAACCATTTGCTAGCAGAAAAATGGTTTAATTATTCAAAACCATTTACTTACTTGCTTGAAAGATAGTTTACAATTTAGAAACCATTTACTTACTTTTCAAAAATGGTTTAACTCAAAACCCATTTGCTTGCTTGAAAAATGGTTTAATTATTCAAAAACCATTTTACTTACTTTTGCTTGAAAGATGGTTTGTATAAAACATGAAATACCCAGTGCAAACAGTTTATAATAATAATAATAATACACTAGTATTTGGAAAATGAGTTTAGAGGCTCACCTCTTTGCTTGCTAAACTTGAGCGCAGTTCCACAACTTTCCGCTGTTTTTAGCCTACACACTCGATGTATTAGATCACACACGTTAGCATCCCGAGCAATTTACTGTTGTTTTCTAATTCTACCGAGAAAATATGTGGGCCCCAAATGTCATTCACAGGCAAATGGCTAGATTCTAGACTAAAGGGACTTCCCATAGTCTAAAACACGAAAACATTTACGAAAATTTTGTGACTGTTGAATAAAATCCTGAAATTTTAACCAAGCGGTCGAACTTGATCAAGAAATTGACTGATTTATTAGAAAATAGTCCCAAAATTTCCTAAAATTTCCCAAAAATTCCTAAACTCAATCTAAAAATTTTGGGACTGAATTTATGGCCTCTAAGAATATTCCAAGCCATTATATAGCCTTTAGGCTCGAAATAATACAAGTAGGAAAATTTCCCACCTCTTCAACCTTAATGGCTTGAGATTTTGGTGTCCACCTTGTAGCTCGTCGCGTAGAGTAACTTAAACTTTGGTCCGAAAAATTCTGACCACTAGAATAGCGTAGATCTGAGAAAAACTAAAAATTTGGGTTTTTCGCATATTTACCTGAATTCTCGGTGAAATCCTGTGTTTTTGGTACTCACGCGTAGCCCTCGTCGCGTAGAGCACTTTTCGTGTTTATCGATGTCAAATGGTCGGATTTTGAAATACGAGAAGAAAGTAAAAGAAAAATTTAAAAGGATAATTCGTCTCTGCACTGGCTCTCTCCACGTCCATCCTCTCTCTTAGTGCATATTCCTTTTATTTTAACTTCTTTTTTTTTTTTTTCTTTGATGTAGGACCCCACATGTCCCTTTATTCCCTTTTGGTCCGTTTCAGCGAAATAATTTGTTTTGTCAGGTTTTAATTTTATTTATCGCAATTAAATGTTGCTAAGTATTTGTCATTTTTCGAATTTTTTCTAAAATAAGTTTTCGAGTTCAGCTCTAAACTCGTCACCTAGAAATTCGTAAATATTAGTGTCTCGGAATTAAACGAAACTTTTTCCGTCGCTAGATTCGCGAGGAGACAGAACTTAACGGCGTGAGTCAGTTTAGTCATCGAGATCTAGAAATTTTCGAGACTTTCACGAAGTGGCAATTCATTATTATTAATTTACTATTTAAACTTCCATTAATTATACTTTCACCTGGGATATGTAATTGCAAATCCGACTTTTGAAATTTACCTACTATGGCAATCTCTAACAATTATGTCTTACATATCCTTTTTGGTAAATGACAATTGTACCCTTGTTTTAAGTACCAAATTCAGGGTTCCAAGGGTATATTTCCCTGTTCATCTCCAAAATCACACAATGTGGCCTTGGTACTCTGCTACACCCCTACAGTACATGTATGCGTACACTCTCTCGGGACGGGTGTTACACAATGATTGGAGACAATATGGTTCATGTTTGTGAAGGCGTGAGGTACCACTGTTGAATGGTTCCAAAGTTGAGACCTTGTTGTGTGTTATGGCTTGCTTGAATAACATGCGGTGTGGAAATGTTATATTGATGCATGCTTTTTAATATGTTTTGCATGGAGGTAGATTATATGTATAAATTATAATTTTCCATGGTTTGTAAATGTTTCATGTAGTGCTTTCGTTCATGCATGTAACATGAGGAAAATACGTGGCATCATGCATTTCATATGCAGTCACATCGCGTCGGGTCGGGTGTGGAGTGAAGGTTGTCGTCGGTGTTGGTGGAAATTAGATTCGTGAGCTCGGAAAAATGGGACAAAGTCCAAGGTAAATTCACGAGTGTGTAAATGATCAAAATGATAAATTACATGTTTTGGGCGGAGCAAGTTGGGGTAGATCCCCCCAGGGTGAAAGTCCCACCAATTAGACATGAATCCCGACGATGAAAGTTCGTGAAAATGTTGAAAAAGGCGTGCGGCGTCCTACGGTGTAAACCCGGAAATCCAATGCCCACAAAATAAAGGAAAGGAATCAAAATCAGTTTTTGATAAATAAAATTGGAGGGTGTCCAATGGTTTAGTCATGGTGTGTGACAGGTTTTAGTCACGCTTGGCATTCCAAGTGTGAGGGAGTCGGTTGGGACTTGGGTCGTGAGCATGAGGGGTTGCATCTCATGCATGTTATAGACATTTCATATAGAGAATAATTGTATGGAATGTGATTGATTGTTTATATATGCCATTGCATATGCATTTTAGGTGGGGAGTAACCCTTGTAGGAGAATTTTCTACTGGGCTTTGCTCACCCCGTCGTGGGACCCCCTTTCAGGTACAGGGACTATCCAGGGAGATGATACGTAGCAAAGGTAGCCTTTGAGAAGAAAGCCGAAATGTGGCTTTAAGTAAACATTTTGTAAAAATGTATAAATCTTTTAGAGCAAACATAAGCCTTGAGAATATAGTTGAGATATTTGTTTTAATGCTTATGAGATATATGAGCCTATGTGGCTATAATACTCAGTGTATGTTTCGTCACACAGAGACATTTAGGCTTCCTTGAGTTGGCGGTAAGGTAGCAGACACCAGAGATTAGGCGTCACGATTATGTATATATATATATATATATGATATATATATATATATATATAATATATATATATATATATATATATATATATATATATATATATATATATATATATATATATATATATAGATTTATAGCATATCTATATATATATATATATATAGATATATAGATGTATATAGATATATATCTGTATATATATATATATATATATCTATATATATATATATATATATATAGATTTATATATCTATATATATATATATATAGATATATAGATGTATATAGATATATCTATATAGATATATATACATATTTATATATATATATATATATATATATATATATATATATATATATATAAAAATCTATATAGATATATAAATATCTATATATATATAGATATCTATATATATAGATATGTATATATTTATATAGATATATCTATATATATAGATATGTATAATATATCTATATACATCTATATATATAGACTATGTATATACATCTATATATATCGATATTTATATATATATTAAGGACGCCCAAAACTTCGAGTCAAAGGTGACTACCAAGTCAACGCGGAATACTAGTGGATCTTAGTTTGCAGCGCCGCGAAAAATCGGGGCGAGTCTCACTTTGTACGGGGCTCTACCCCAGTCATTACTGCATATACTGTCCCAAGCGGTCCAATAAATGCAATATAATCCCAACATGAGTAAAAATGCCTCTTGGGCTCATAAACCAATACTCACAAAATCAATTATCACTTAACTATTCTTGATTATCTCGATAATTCAATAGTTGATAACCTTTTGTTTTTATACAAACATACTTATTAAAATCTACAATTAATACATGTTATGTCCAAAAATAGTATGCAAACCGGCATCTTCAAAATCAACCTCAAAATTGAGATGTCTCCTCGAGCGCTTTCTGTACCTGAAAAATAAAGGGGGTCCCACGACGGGGTGAGCTAAAGCTCAGTAGGAGAATCGCCCTAAGTGGGCTACTCACCACCTAAGTGCAGTGCAATGCTCCAAAGTAAACACACACTCAAGTAAATACATGATCCTACTTGAATGTCTACATGATTACCACCCCATGTCACGGTCCTCTAAGACTCACTCCACATACCTCGCCATGTGAGAAAATAATCATTTTAGGCAAAATTTGTTCTTGAATATACTCACCAAAAATATTAATTGATATCAGGACTACCCCTCGGGAGGGAAGTGGGTGGTTGATGTTCCGAAACGGTCATAGTCCTCATCGAAATGATCTGATTAATGTCTCTGACTGATCTCAGAATCATCATCATTTAAATTCCTTCATGAAACATATCAGTTTTTGAAATGCCTTGTCATGCACTCACACCTAATTCAGAATACGGTCGTATTAATCACGTTATGCCATTTCAAAATCCATTTACATGTGCTCGATATGCATATTTTCATCCTTCTGATTACCGCATAACAATTCAGCATCAAATCATCTGTCCCCAGCTCGATTAGGCGAATGCACTTGTCTCTCGATGGCTTACAAACACAATTTAATTCCATATAATTTGGCATCTTTGTTAACACTTAAGCATTAATCCATTAATTCCTTGATGAAATGACTCTTCGGTCATTTCTACGTACCAAGCCATTCGATTCACACAATTTCAATTTCAAAGCCGCTGGACCTTTATGGCCATTTCACACAAACCGGAATTTATTTTAAAGTCAAACTATGATGGCTGTCACGGGCAGCCCTTTGTCGCTCAATCTCGGTTTCACTTTTTATGGGCCAAATTTCTTCCATTCCCTATCTTATAAACACCCAGAGAAATAGAAATTTAATGCATAAATTCCATACACATCCAGCCCATAACGAGTTTACGGGTATCCTGAGCGGCCAATCTCCCAATTCCACGATTGAGTCCATATTTTGGGGACTGATCCTCTGACCCCATTCAAGGCCTTTTTCCATACAACCACGGTTTAAAACCAGCATTTTGGCCTAAAATTCCAACAAACTGACCTGAGTGCAGGCTGATCACGGGATGGTGGAAAAATCCGAAATTTCCCTGGGGTTGAGTCTGTGTTTCAGGACCGATCAAACGACCCTCTGGCCTCAAACCACCCCGAAACATCGAAAAACCCCTTAGGAAGTAAGATGGCATAGTGAGAAAATCCTACCTCTTGGGGTGTCAAGCTTCCATAGCCAGGAGTCCAGTAACACTCGTAGCGTCACCACATGTACTCATCGAAATCCAGCGTCCGATCATGTATTCTGAGAGAAGAAGTGGGAGACTCTCTCTCTACAGTCACCATTTTTGCAGCTTCACGCCTCTTGCATCTCGAAGATTTGAGATTTCCGCGTTTTCCCCCTTTTTGCCTTTTTTGGAAGAGGATTGAGTCATGCTTGCTATCTTATCATTTAGTCACTTAAGATTTAGTTAATGACCTTTATGTCCTTCTTTTACGAGGTGTAGTATTAAACTCTACCGATAATCCATTTTCATCCATTTCTCTCTCAAACCACTTATGGTACATAGTACATGCTATTATTATTACATCTTTTGTTGTATCGAAAACCGTTCCCACACCTGAAGCGCGATACCTCAGCCTTGATAATAAACTCATTTATCTCGTAGGTGCGGGGAATTTGTGCTAGCTAGATTTCAGGGACCCATTCTAGCGGCGAAATCAGTTTTGTCGTGAGTATATAGAGGAATTAATTAAGTTTTTCACAGTAATTACAATTTGTAATCAAAATTACGATTTGCCTTGTCAAATTGGAATTTCGAGGTCTTGCATTCTCTCCCTCCTTAAAGGAATTTGTCAAAGTCAAACTCACATCGACCATGTGCATAGTGGCATACACAACTCGAGACGTATCAGATAAATGATGATAGGCTGTCTAGTCGCGATAACCCAGATGGTTTGTCATCTCATCCATGTCAAGTCACGATGATCTCAACAGCGACCATACACCACCTAAAGATTCACCCTTCCATTTCTTTTGCTCTGACCTCAGAAAAGTCAAATCTCCCTACTTTCTAGGAAAGAATTTTCCATCATATTCTGACACTCTAGGCCTCGTTGACCTCTATGCCAAGAATTTGTGAAGCTTGTATCGGAACCTAAACCTATCACCTGAGATGCAATAATAGATAGACATGATGCATCAAATTTCAACAATTGCGAGAGTATAAAGCGTACTGTTCATTTTCATTATTCGTCCTAAGGTCATAACCCCATAACGCAAGTATTTACCCTTTTTCCTATAATATTTCTGTGTATAATTTCCCTCTGTAACCCTCACAGCGCAATCACCATTTCAAATGGTAGTTAATCAATCTGATATCTACAGGCATAACCACAGCCACAGACACTAATCATACACACCACTCGGTGTATACGCAATCAATTTAATTTAAAATATTATTTCAACAAAATTTTATTTTCAAAAAATTTTATTTTTGAAAATTTTTTATTTTCGAAAATTTATCAAATTTTATTTGATTTTATTTCATTTAAAATATTTTATTTTTTATTTTTTAGAAAAAATTTGAGATGAGCAGTGTTCATTGGTAGCTCAGGGAAAATCACAAAGAGATCAGAGGCAGATTTAAAAGAAAATGGTCAGTGCACCCGAAACACCTTTTAGCTGCATTTGCACACGAGCCTTTTTGAGCGCCCGGCCCAGCTTCCGCCTTTGCACCGCTCACACGCGCGCGCCCGTAGCATCCCGCTGCCGCCCACCTTCCTTCGCCCGCTTCGCCACGCGCGCTGGCCTCACGTAGCGCCCGGCTTCGCCTACGCCGCGCTACCGCCGACACCGGCGCTACTTTGCCCAGCGCGAAAACCGCCCAGCACGCCCGGCCGCGCTTCGCGCCCTACCACGCCAACGCCGCCCAGCCCTACGCGTGACCAGTGCCCTGCGTCTGTAGCGCCCGCTGCCTTAGCTGTAGTATCAACATGCCGCGCGCCCTGACCCTCTACTCAAATGGCGGTAGCCCGTTTGGAATTCTGTACCATTTTTTCAATATTAATAATAATAATTATTTATTAATTTCAATTATTTCAATGAGTATGAAAATGACTAAATCACTAAAAATTCATTTTTTTCATACTCTTTAATATAAAATAAATTTATAAAAATTTATTTTCTCCATTTTCTTCAATCCTCATCCAGATAAATTTATAAAAATTTATTTCCTTGATTCAATTCCAATTTTATGCATTTGTACCCTCGGGTGTTTTCTACCACACATTCATTATGCTAATCCTGACACGCATCATTTCACTACTCACTTGCTTACTGGCAAACACACCCATTCACCAAACAACGATTGATCATATTTATAAACATCAATCCATACCATCACATGATCATATTAAAAACACATGCGGTGTTCTGATTACTCTCGTGCCTTCCCTAGGTAATCTCATACCTAACCTATCATACCACAGGAGTGGTGATGCACTTCCCTCGACCATGGCTGTAGATTTTCTATCCATAGGTTTCCATATGCCTATACTCCATCAAACCACCTAGTGGTGATGGATACCCTGAGCAGAGCTCCACAAAATTTAGAGTATACCTGAGATACGATGCAGTACAGCTGAGGCGGGGTCCGTTGACTACCGGAATCAACTGCGGAATCTAAGAGTGGAGTCGGGTTGCAGCCTTCACTTTAAATCGAGGCGAGGAGTCTCTTTATCAGAGACTCTGCCAACCCAAGCCTGCTTTGCATATCCACATCCCGACAAATCCAATATATGCAATAAAATCCCAACATGAGTAAAAAATGCCTCTTAGGCTCATAAAGCCAATACTCATAAGATCCAATTATCATAACTATTCTTCCAATTTATCTCCCAATGAATTCAATGATTGATTGCACTTTTATACAACACAAACATATATTAAAATCTACAATTCTAATACATGTTATGTCAAAACCATCTGACCACAAGCGGCTTCTTCAAAATCAACCTCAAAATGGAATTTGTCTCCTCAGCTCTTTGTACGAAAAATAAAAGGGTCCACGGCCTTGAGTCAGCTAAAGCTCGATGGGAGAATCGCCTAAGTGGGCTACTCACCCACTAAGTGCGGTCTGATGCTCCAAAAATAAACACACACTTTCGAGTAAATACATGATCCTACTTGAATGCTCTACATGATCCACTTTACATGTAAAGTCCTCAGAGCTCACTCCACACTTTACCCCTAAGCCATGTAGAGAAAATAATCATTTCAAAACAAAACTTTTGTTCTTGAGAATATACTACGAAATATTCAGTAAAATGTAGGGACTACCCTCAGGAGTTAATTGGTTGGTAGGCTTTCAAGAAGCAGTCATGAGTCCTCATCGAAATGATCTGTTGGCTGGCCCATCCTCCCAACCATTCTCGGAATATCATCATCTTGAAATTCCTTTCCTGAACATATCAGTTTTACAAAAATACCTTGTCATTGCACTCACACTAATTCTAGGCTTAAGTGCATATGAAAATACATTATGCCATTTTTCAAAATCCATTTACACAATATATCGTATATTTTCAAATCAACTACAATTACGCATGTAATTCAACACATCGATATCCCACTTTTTAATCTAGCTCAATTAGAGCAAATCATAATCTAAGTCTCCAATAAACACAAACACAATTTAATTCCATATAATTGTGTCATTTTATTAACCCTTTAAGCATTCAATCATTAATTCCTTGATGATAACTCTCTAGAATTAAATTTCTACATACAAATGATAATTCACACAATTTCAATTCCAAAACACATGGACCTTTATGGCCCATTTTCACACAAACAGGGTATTTTTAACGGTCAAGAAACCAACCGATGGCTGTCCGCGAGGCGATAAGCCATCGATCTCGGTTTCACTTTTTGGAACCCGAGATTTCTTCACCATTTCATATCTTGCATAGCTTTAAAATAGAAATTTAATGCATAAATTCCATACATCAGCCCTGCAGTTTACGGAATTTATCACGGACAGCCAATCTCAATTCCACGATTAGTTACATGTTTTGGGGCCAGATCCCTCTAACCCATTCGACCTTTTTCCATACAACTTCCCTTGATTTAAAGCAACTATATATAGATTTATATATATAGATATATATAGATAACTACATATATATATATATATAGTATAGTTATCTATATATATAAATATGTATATATTTATTTATAGATTTATATATATAGATATATACATATTTATATATATATAGATAATCAAGTATATATGTATATACATATCTATATATAGATATATCTATATAGATATATGTATATACATCTATATATCTATATATATATATATATAGATATATAAATCTATATAGATATATAAATCTATATCTATATATATATATATAGATATATAGATATTCTATATATCTATATAGATATGTATATATATCTATATAGTTATCAGGATATCCTTAAAATCCAAGATTTTGATAGTGGTAAAATAGGAAATTTCGTTAAAAACCGAATTTTCTAGATCTCGATGACGGCCCGACTTCTCCGCTGAATCTGCCTCAATAAATTTAAATACCACGCCGACCCGGATTCCGAGGCGGTCAGATTTCACGCTTTTTCGAGGCTGCAAGTGCCTGGCGACATACGGCAAGTTAAGGGTGACGCCCAAAACCCCGGTCCGCTTGACTACCCGTCAACCCGCCGGAATACTGCGGAATGTCGGGTGACCTGACATTTTTTTTACGAAAATCGGGCGTAGAAGCCCCTTGTACGAAGCTCTACCCAAATACAAAACTAGTATAACCTGGTGATTCAATTGTCCCAATCAACAATATATGCACATATATATCCAATACGCCACTGGGCCCATCAACTCGTATCAACACAATATATCCAAACATATCCAATAGTTTCAAGAGTTATTTACTCTTAAACAATACATATATTAAGATTAGAGAAATTAATTACATTTAAGTCATCAAAGCCACAATCCCAAGCTTTTCTTGTAAACTCGCTCTAGGATTCCAGCCGCTCTGACACTCCCCCGCACTGTGAAGCGGGGATCCCACGACCGCGAGCTAAAGCCGCAGGAGAATCGCCCTATGGGCTACTCACCACCTAAGTGCAGGTCGTTCATTTAAACACACATTCAAGCAACATGAGATCCTACTAATGCCTATATGACTAACTCGTATCCCGAGTCCTCATCGACTCTTCACACTCGCCTAAGCCTTGTATGAGAATTATTGATTTATTATGATACCCCTCCGATGTATATATATATATCAATTGGGCCATTCCGGACGATTGATATATTATTTAATTGTGGACTAACTGGCGAGAATATCAATTAATGCCCGACGATTGATATTTTTAGTTTGTTTCAGGACTACCTCCGATGAATAAAGACAACTGGCCGTCTGACTGCTTGATATATTATTTAGTTTGGACTACCTTCCACTATTAATATTTTTAGATCACTCCTCCAACCATTTTTCCTTCTAGACTCATCTCACTAACTCCTATAATCCTAGATGTTCGGCGCATATGGAATGCATGTATGCCAATCCCATTACGTTTCAATCACATGCAAATATATAACATGAATATACCGCATAAAAATTAAATCATTAATAACATGTTATGTAATTATCATTTCAAACATCAAAATTAGCTCACATGGGCTGTCAATCACACACGAGCAATTTAATTTAAATCACTTACCAAACACCATTTTCACGAAATATTAAAGATTATTCCCGAATATGAAACCCTCGTTTACCATTCCCTGAAATCAAGAAAACAGCGGTTCACTCAAGGAACCCGAATCCACGGCCATTCCCCGCCCAATGATACCAAACAACCACACATGTTAACCAACCCACCTCCCAAATGAAATTTCATCACCAAGTGGAGCGTCACGGTCGCTCCTTCCATTCTTCCTCCAAAATTTGTAACACTCGGTCCTGTTTTAGTCTCGATCAAGGCCCATTCGACCTTTGTAATATAAATACATGATTTAAAGCAACATTGACACCCAAACAGCCCACTCGATTTTTCTGGGCAATACTATTCCAAAAAACCCAAACAATTTCCACAAAATTCGGTCCCATACTAGATCGATCAAACGCCCCTCACCTCAAATTAACCAACATCAAAACCCTTAAAATGGGAATAAAACGCAAGTGAGAAAATCCCACCTCTTGGAGCTGTCGTAACCGCAGTCTCGGTCCACGCAGAGCTCGGCCTCCTCGAACGCTTCCCTTCGTGTTGAAGACCGCCACTGATCTTTGCAAATCTAGATAGTTCTCTCTCTCTAAAAGCTCTAAAATGGAGCTACTGCATCACTAAAAAAATGGCTTCCAATGCTTTTTTTTTGGCCAAATGAGGATAGAATTACCATTTGCCGTTTTGTCTTTTATGACTTAAAAATCAACTTCCATAATATTCACATGTCCCTCTTCTCAGACGAGTTCCAGACTATCTCGCCTTCCAATTTCATCACGTTTCACCATACCAATTTATGGTACATGAGCATGTTATATGTGACTTTCACAGATCGGGAAACCGATTTACAGACCGAACTATGCCTCGAAAAACGTGGCCGACTAATCGCTCCTGCAAATTATGAAATTTTACGTGCTAACTAGATTTCGCGAGACGATTCCAACGGTACAATCCGTTTCATCATCCAAGACCTAGAGAATTACTACGGACTTTTAACTAATTTTCAATTTGTAATTAAAATTGATTTTGCCTCATTCCGTAAATTGAAATTTCTGTTTACAAAGGGATGCCACTGCACCATAGAAGTGTGACACTTGGAACAAAAAAGGCTCCAATGGCTTTCAAGTGTGGGAGAAGGGATTCCATGGCCCATATGATGCCAAGTGTGGTGCATGATGTCACAGTGGCATTAAGAAATAAGAAAATTATAAAAGTGAGAGCTACACCTTGGTTTGAGTGAAGGAGGGAGGCAATTTCCTGATCTGATGGGAAGATTTTCCAAAAGGGGAGAAAAGGACCAAAGGAGAAGAGAGAAGAAATGAGGAGAAAATGAAGAAGATGAGGAGAGAAGAGAAAGCAGCGCAAAGCAAAGTAAAGAATAAAGGAAAAAGAAAGGCAAACGTGAGAAGAAGAAAGGAAAAAAAGTGGAGGTTTGGTTCCTCCCATTTGGGCTGAGAGAGAGAAAGCCTTCCTCTCTAGTTAGTGAGATCCGACCGTCGGATTCTTTCGAGACAAGAAGGGAAGTGTTCTATACGGAGAGGACAACGCGTGGACTCCGGTTTTTGGGAGTTTCAACTTCCAAGAGGTAGGATATTTTCCTACTTGCTTACTTTTTAGCCTAAAAGGCTTTATAATGGTAGGGGGTTGCTGGCTGGAGGCCATGAGAGGCCATGTGAATTAGTTCCAAGCCTTGGGACTATGTATGGATTTATGACCGGTTGTACTGACTGTGGGAGTTAGGTTTTACTTAGAAACTGAAAAGTTTCTAGATGTTGCATTTGTTGATGAGGTGATAATGATCGAACCACACCAGGCCTGAAGGGCCGTGAGGTACCTTTGCTGAATGGTTCCAAGTTGAGACCTGTTGTGTGTGTTATGGCTTCTGCTTGGAATAACATGCAAAGGCAGGTGTTATATTGATGCATACTTTTGATGTATTAATATGTTTTGTATGGAGGTAGATTATAAATGTATAAATTATAATTTTCACATGGCTGTAAATGTTTCATAAGTGTCTGCTCATGCATGTAATACAGGAAATGCATTGGTATTATGTATTTATGCATACCACATCATTGCCTAGTGTGTGGTGCAGGAAAGGTTTATTCATCGTTGTTATGAGGCCGAGCCGGGAAAATGGGAGTCAAAGCCCAAGGTAGATTCACGAGTGTGTAAATTATCAAAATGATAAATTGCTACAAGCGCGAGTGTCAGATCTCTGTGGTGAAAGTCCCACCACTTATTCATCATAGACATGAATCCCGACGATGCAAGTTCGTGAAATGTTGAAAAGGCGTGCAAGGCCCTAATACGGTAACCCGGAAATCCGCTGCTCACAAAATAAAGGAAAAGAATCAAAATCAGCTTTTATAAATAAAATGAGGTGCCTAATGGTTTAGCCATGGTGTGTGACAGTTTTAGTCACGCTTGGCATTCCATGCCAGGAGTCAAGTTGGGACTTGGGTCATGAGCATAGGGGTTACCCTCATATTATGGACATTTCATATAGAGAATAATTGTATGAAATGTGATTGATTGTTTATATACGCCATCGTATATGCATTTTAGGTGGGAGTAACCAGAGAGAATTCTTCATCGCCATTCACCTCCTACTGCAGTATCCTTCGTGCAATGTGGATTCATCCAGGAGATGATACGAGCAAAGGTAGCCTTTGAGAAGAAAGCCAAATGTGGCTTTAAGTAAACATTTTGCAAATGGATATAACCTTTGTAAAACAAAACATGAAAACTACAGAATATAGTTGAGATATTTGTTTTTATTAGATGGATATATGAGCCTATGTGGCTATATTATGTTTCACACGAGACATTTAGATTCGCAGTTGACGGGTAGTCAACTGACACCCTCGGATTGGGGCATTACATGAGTGTATATATATATATATATATATATAGATATATATATATATATATATATATGTATATATATATATATATATATATATATATATATATATATATATATATATATAGATTTATATATTCTATATATGTATATAGATATATCTATATATAGATATCTATATATATAAAATCTATATATATAGATGTATATAGATATATCTATATAGATATTTATATATAGATTTATATATATTTTATATATATATATATAGATATCTATATAGATTTATATGGTCTATAAATTTATAGAGATATGTAAAATATTTATATATCTATAAATTATAGATATATAAATAGAGGTATAGATATTCGTATAGATATGTATATAGATATATCTATATATGGTATATCTATATACATCTATAAATATAGATATGTGCATATCTATATAGATATATCTATATATATCTATATATATACATATTTGTATAGATATATTTATATATATAGATATCTATATATATATAGCATAGTCTATATAGATGTGAAGATATATATATATAGATTTATATATATTTATATATATATATATCTATATATAAATTTATATATCTATATATAGCAGATATTCATATCTATTATAGATATATAATTCATATATGATATCTATATATATAGATATATAGATTTATATATCTATATATATATATATAGATATGTATATATATAGATGTATATACAATATCTATATATATAGATGTATATAGATATATCTATATAGATATTTATATAGATATGTTATCTATACAACATCTGGTATGATATATATATATATATATATATATATAGATATCTTATATATATAGATTTATATATTTATAAATAGATATAGATATGTTATGTATATATATAAATCTATAGATATAGATATATAGAGGAGAGAGAGAGGATAGAGATATATATATATATATGTATATATATATATATATATATAAATATATATATAATATCTTATAGATAGATATCTATATATATATATGTGTATATATATATATATATATATATATATATATATATATATATATATATATATATATAAATAGTCTATAGATAGATATCTATATATAGATAGATATCTATATATATATATATATATATATATATATATATATATATATATATATATATATATATATATATATAGATATATAAAATCTATATATCTATATATATACATATCTATATATATAGATATCTATCTATATATAGATATCTATTTATATATATATATGGTATATATATATATATATATATATATATATATAAGGGTATATATATATATATATATATATATATATATATATATATATATATATATAGATTTATATATCTATAAATAGATATCATATATATAGATATATAAATCTATATAGGATATCTATATATATATATAAATATATATATAAATCTATATATAAATATCTATATAGATATATCTATATAGGTGTTTTTCACAAGAGTTTCTGCAGCCTGTAATCAGACCATGAGTTAGTACTGATTCAGAGCTCTACCACCAACCGAGCCATACAACTCGCTTGAGAGCGGAACTACCACGTACCAAGCCTGCGGTCCTGTGCTCGAGCCCACTTGAGCGGCAAAGTCCCTGTGGAGCTGGGATAGCTCAGAGCCGGACCACCGCTGGAGCGCTGTGGGTGGGCCATCCCCACAAAAAAAAGTATTCGGGCCAGTGGGAATCCACTCGAATGGGTACCTGGGTTCATGGTCCTGTGCTGAGCCCACTGGTGCGAAAGAAACCCTCAGAGCTGGGGTGGGGATAGCCTGAATCGACACACCAACCTCCGTCTGAGGGCCAGGTGAGGACCCGTGATGGCAGCGCTTTTTAGGCTCACTTCGCTTCTGATCATGAGGTGGGAACACAGTTATAAGATGTCCTTTCGTTTGACTGGGGGATTTGTTGAATGCTGGGAGCACTCACCACCAACCGGCCAGTGAAGCCGCCTGGTAAGCCAGAGTGCTCCCATTTCACAAGTCCCTTTGGTCTTCAGTTCCCACTTTCCTACTGATAGTTAGTGCTGCAGCGGACATGCCCCTAGCTCACAGTGGGACCACCCTCGTCTGAGGCCGGTGGGGCTCTTACAATATACATCTATATATATATTTATATATAGATAAGCCTATATATAGATTTATATATATAGATATATACATATTTTTTTATATATATATATATATATATATATATATATATATATATATATATATATCTATATATATCTATATGGGGATATATAGATATCTATATATATAGATATGTAGATATCTATATATATATCTATATACATCTATATATATAGATATGTATATACATCTATATATATAGATATTTGGCAGGTGATATATACATATTTATATATATAGATGTAAGACCCCAGAAATTCCAATTTCTCGAATAAAACGTAATTTTGATTGGATATATAAAATTGTAATACTAAGAAAACCCATTTATTCTCTAGATCTCACATAAAATGGATCATACCATCGAATCACGAAATCTAGTGAGCACGTAAAATTTTGTAATTTTCTCAAACAAATGAGTCTAGCAGAGACGTTTCGAGACATCGCCGTCGGTGTCGAAAACCAATTTTCGATGCGTAAACGAAACGGAGGAAGTTAGAGAGAAGGACCCCTTCTTAGAAATACACGATCCATCGCTGGATTTCGACGGAGCAGAGGAAACGCTCGCTGGGAAAGGTGCCACGCGTGACCCCTGCTCATGAAGCCACAACTCCAAGAGGTAGGATTTCTCACGGCTTATTCCCATTTTTAAGGGCCGATGTTTCGGGTGGCTTGAGGCCGAGGTCGCTTTGATCGTCCTAAAACATGGGACCGAATTGTTAGAAAATTCTCGGGGATTTTTCCCCACCATCCGTGATCGCCGTAATTTGTGGGCCGTTTGTGTTGGAAATTTTGTATTAAAATGTTGCTTTAAATCATGTATTTGTATGAAAGGTCGAATGGTCGAGGATTCTGGCCCCAAAACATGGGACCTAATTGTGAATTTTTGGAGATTTTCGCTGTCCGCATGATCTTAAATCAAGCAGGCTGATGTATGGAATTTATGATTAAATTCTATTTTGGTGTTTATAAGAAAGGAATGTGGTAAGAAATTCATTCCAAAAAGTGAAACCGAGATTGATAAGTGGGTCGCCTGTGGATAAGTTTATCGTTGCTTCGAACGCGAAACTGTCCAAACGTTTGTAAATTAGATAAAATCGCCCATGTGTTTTGGTATGAACTTGTATGAAATGAATGGTCGAGTTGGTGTGGGGTGTAGAAATCAATGTGTTAATGCTTAATGAGGATTAACATGAGGTCACAATTGAGAAATATAATTGTGTGTATAGATATCGAATAAAATTTGTGGATTTGCTCAATTATATGGAATATAATTGTGAGTACAGCTACTGGAGATGAAATTATGAATTGCTCAATCGAAAGCAAATCAGTTATCATTGATGTTGAATTACATGTTGTAATTGTAGTTGATTGAAAATATGCATATTGACATATTGTGTAAATGATTTTGAAATGGCATGTATTTTCTATATGCAATCAGTAAATCAAGAATAGGTGTGAGCGCATGACAATAGTATTTGTGTAAAAACGGATATGGCTATGGAAGGAAATTTCACAGATGATATTCCTGAGAATCTCTGTCAGAGGACGGGCCGATCATTTTGGAGCGAGGACCAAGGACTCCGCCAAAGCTCACCAACCACCACCTCGAGGGTAGTCCCATATTTTAATCGAATATTTTCGGGTAGTATATTTTCAAGAACAAAAGTTTTGTATTGAAAATGATTATTTTCTCATACATGGCTTAGGCAAGTGCGAGTGAGCTCTGAGGACCTGTGACATGGGGTAATCATGTAGACATTCAAGTAGGATCATGGCTAGCCCAGTGTGTGTTTACTTTGAGCATCAGACTGCACTAGTGGTGAGTAGCCCAATTTAGGGCGATTCTCCCACCAGCTTTAGCTCACCCCATCGGGACCCCTTATTTCCTTCTGTGCACAGGGAGCGCCGAGAAGACGATCCATTTTGAAGAAGCCTGGCTTAGGCTTGATGGTTTTTGGGACATAAACATGTATTAGAATCGTAGATTTTAAGATATGTTTGTATAAAAGTGAAATCAACTATGTAATTATTGGGAGATAATTGAGAAATAGTTGTGATATGTGTTTATGACATTGGCTTACGGGCTCAAGTGGCCGTATTGGATATATTTGCATATTAATCGTTTGGGGACAGTAAATGCAAGTTATTTACGTGTTTTGTATTTGGGTAGAGCTCCCGCACAAAGGAGACTCCGCCCGATTTTCCGGGCGGTGTCGCAACCCGACATCCACTCATGTATTCCGCTGCTGATGTGGTAGTCAACCCGACCCCAATGGGGGCTGCCAGCCTTGGCACGAGCTAAGGTAAACGACAATTTCGGAGCCCGGTGGGTAGAAGACAGTGTGAACCATACCACTTCACGTGCCTGGCATCGCAGCCAAGGCACACCGTGAGCGTGCTCGGCATGGGCCTGGTGATATGTAGTCAGAAAGGTAAGGCCCGGTTGGGATTAATTCTGGCGCGAAATCGATACCACATTGCACGAGCTTAGGTATACGTACCTAGGAGCTCTGCTCGGTATCCATCACCACCAAGTGGTTTGATGTAGAGTATAGGTATATGGAAGCCTATAGATGGAGTCGTTTCAGCCATGTCAGGATGAGCATCACTCACTGTGGTTCGATGTCGGGTTTAGGTATGAGATTACCCAGGAAAACACGAGAAAATTAGAACACTGCATGTGTTTTGATCAGGATCATATGATTGTATGATTGATGTTTATAACATGTGATCATTTGGTTGTCGGTGAATGGTGTGTTTGCTATGTCAGGTGTGAGCTGCGGAAATGATGTGTAAGCTGTGATTAGCACAATGTGTAGAAAATGTTTGAGCTGTACAAAGGTACAAAAATTGAAAAGAAATGAAAAGAATAAATTTTATAAATTTATTTGGCCTATTAGTGATGAAAATAATTTTCTAAGTTGGAAAATTGAAGAAAATAGAGAAAATAAATTTTGTAAATTCTATTTGAGGTAAAAGAGAATGGAAAAAATGACTGTGATTTTTGTGATTTTCCAATTATTGGAAATAATGAAAAATTAATGAAACGAAAAAAATTTTTGGTGCGTAAATTTGATGGGCCACGCCCATTTTGTGGTTGTGAGACCAGATTGTAAATGTGAAATTAGGCTGCAAGAAATAAGTGGAGAAGGTCAGATCAGACAGCCAAGGTTCGCATTAGCCAAAGAGGCTTGATTCGTCAGAGAACCGTGTTGCAATACGCTGGGGCCAGAGAAGGCCGGGGGAAGGTCGATTGTATTGCAATGTATAACATGTGATCACACCAGTAAAGGCAAGGCTGGATCAGATGGTAATACAATGTCGCAAATGCAAGCTAGCGATACGCCGAGGGCGGCAGTGCTAGGCGCCGGCGCATCATCATCAACATCATCACTGGCGCGGCAGTTAAGCGCAGCGGCGGGCAGCGCGTGCAGTAGGCGTTGGCGCTGGCGCAGCGCCGCGCCGTGCGACGGGCGCGGTGTGCGTGGACGGGCGCGCGTGCGCGATTTCCGGGCGCTGACGGGCTACATGTGCCGTGGCTTTGTGCATAGGTTTGCGGTCACCGCCCGTGGATTCGGCAGTCGCAGAGTTCGGCCGCCGGCGTATGACGTGTTACTTCATCGCGCCAACCCGGCATATGAGGCGAGATTGTCCTAGGAGGCAGAGACAGAGATCTCATGGTACAGAGACTGAGCGTTCAGATTAGTCGTATATGCAGGGTGCCCTTACTCTAAATTGTCGACCAGGCGTAGTGTTTAAAGTCAAGCACCACGCCCATCCATTAATGCATCTGTGCAGTTGTCCTCGATACACAAGCCTTCACAAAATTGGCATGGGGAAAGGCTGAGGTCTTTAGAAAGCCGACATGATGGAAAATTTTCCCCAGGATGTGGAGATTTGATTTCTAAAGATCGAGTCGCAAGAGCTGAAGCGTGGTACCAGGTGGCAGATATTGGTTGTTGATACGCCTACACGGATGAGACACAACTATCGTGTTATCGTTGATTGGGACCTTTAGCAGTACCACCACCCGATACCTGTCTGAGTTAGGTAAGGCTACATATGCACATGGTTGGATGTGTATGTGCGAGAATTTAGAAAATTAAATTTTCTTTTAAGGAGTGAGAATGTAAGACCCAGAAATTCCAATTGATTAAGGGAAAATCGTAATTTGATTACAAAATTTTAATTACGGTTAAAATCCATAATTAATTTCAGATCTCGATGACGAAACGGATTTCACTGAATCGCCTCGCGAAAATCTAGTTAGCACGAAAATTTCGCAATTTGTCGGTATACGAGTCGGGCATGCTGAGGCATCGATTTCGCGCCAGAAATTCCTCTGGCGTTACGAAAGGCAATATACTCACAGCCATAAGTGGTATGAGTAGAGAAATGATGAAATGGACGTCAGAGTAGAGTCAAAATATCAAACTGGGTAAAAGAAGTGAATTAATTGGATTAAATGAGGGCAACTGTAATTTTGAGAAGAAGACATCATCTTCTCCACTTAAAACAAAGGCAAAACGCAATATTCAGAGATGCAAGATATGTGGAGGAGACCAAATGGTGATTCTAGAGAGTCTCCGACTTCTCTCTAGGAAATACACGCTGACGGATCGCTGGATTTCGACCTGAGCGTGAAGGAGAATCACAAGCTCGCACGCGGGAGCAGCTACGCTGACCCCTGGCTATGAAGTTTTGACAACTCAAAGAGGTAGGATTTTCTCATTTATGCTTTATTCATTTTAAGGGTTTTTCGATATTTCTGCTAGTTTGAGGCCGTGAGGGGCCGCTTTGACTTTATCCCAAAATACAAGGACCGAATTGTTGAATTTTCGATTTTCTTGTGCCTTGGATCATTTTAAAATTAGTTGTTTCAAATTTCTTAAATTTGCAATTTTTACTTTAAATCATGTAATTGTATGATAAAGGCTCTAGTCACGCGATCAGCCTTCCAAAAAACATGACTGGGAAATTGTAGGAATTTTGAGGCTATCGTCCGACAAATTCAGAACCGGTCAATGTTAAGAAGTTAACAATATGTTTCGTGTTTATAAGATAGGAAATGGTAGAAATCTCTGCCCAAAAGGTGAAACCAGAAAGTTAATATGTGGCCGCCTCGTATGTTTCCACTGCTTCTAATCGTTAAAATCACCCCAAGTACAAATTGTGATAAAATCGTCCATGTGTTTTGGCATGAACTTGTATGAAACACTGGCTTGAGTTGGTGGTGTAGAAATCAATAGGTTAATGCTTAATGAGGATAATATAGGCCGCCAATTATATGGAAATATAATTGGTATAGGATATCGGGAATAAAATCGGTGGATTTGCTCAATTATATGGAAGAGTACCTGTATACAGCCATTGAGATAAATTATGAAATCGCTTGAAGCGAGCTAAATTGGGTGATGCTTGATGTGTCGGGAATTACATGCAGTACTATAAATGATTGAAAATATGCATATTGACATATTGTAGAATGATTTTGAAAATGGCTAATGCATTTTCATATGCACTGCAGGCCTAGAATTAGGTGAGTGCATGACAAGGTATTTTTGTAAAACGATATGTTTGGCAAAGGAATTTCACAGATGATATTCCTAGAATTGGCCGAGATGTAGCCACAGATCATTTCTGACGAGGACCATGACCGTTTCTGACAACTCACCAACCAATTCACCCGAGGTAGTCCCATATTTTACCGAATATTTATAGACATTTTCAACAAAACAAAAAGTTTTGTTTTAAAATGATTATTTCATACATGGCTTAGGTAAAGGTATTAGTTCCAGACCTGTGATACTGGGATGATATGTATATTCACAAGAGATCACGATTTACTGGAAAGTTATGTGTTTTATTTTTACATTGCACGCACTTAGGTGGTGAGTACTTCACTTAAGGCGATTCTACCTGAGTTTTCTTTTTATTCACCTGGACCCCTTATTTTTCGTGCACATGAGCCGAGAAGACAATTCATTTTGAAGATGCCTAGCTCAAGGATTTTGATGGTTTGGACATAACACGATAGACTCAGAGATGTTAATATATGTTTGTATAAAAGTGAAATCAACTATGTAATTATATTGGGAGATAATTGGAGAATAGCGTGATATGTGTTTTTATGAGCATGGGTTCAAGTGGTCAGAGTTTGATATATCGCATATATCAATCGTCTGGGACAGTAAAATGCAGGGTTGACATAGTCAGAGCCCCCGCACAGGAGACTCGCCGATTTTCTCGCGGTGCCTGCAACCCGACATCCACTTGTATTCCGCGCTGCAGTCAACTTGATCTCCGGCTGGGGGCGCCTGCCGCCGACTCTCTCTCGCGGCCTCTCAGGTAATTCCCATACCTAACCTACATCATGTCACACCGAGTGGTGATGTTCTTCCTCAACCATGGCCTAAGCTCCAAATCCTCTATCCATAGGTTTCCACTACCTAAGCTCCACATCAAACCACCAGCAGATGTGGATACCCCACTCCGAAATCTCCCTAGGTATTCGTGATACCCAAGCTCGACACTGCTTCGTGACGCCCAAAACCCAGGTCCGTTGATCACCACAACTCCATCTGACTCAAGTGGAGTAGCCCAAGCGTTCGACACCACTTTAGGTAACCCGCGTAGCCCCCTTTGTACGGAGCTCACCCAAATACAAAAACCTCGTATAAACCCGTCTCAATCAACAATATATGCAATATATATCCAATACGCCACTCGGGGCCTACTCAACCCGTACTCAACACAATATATCCAAACTATATCCACAGTTTCGAGTTGGTTATGTTTTTACTTTATATACACATACATTAAAATTAGAGAGAATTCTAATACATGTATAAAATCAAAGCCACAACCCGCTTTCTTCTAATACAAACTCAAGGACGCATCCGGGCTTCTCGCACGCTCCCGTACCGTAGTGCGGGGATCCCACGACGAGGCGAGCTAAAGCTCAAGAGGAGAATCGCCCTGCGGCTACTCACCACCTAAGTGCAACCCAATTTAAACAAACATTCAAGCAAATGCATGATCCTACTTAATGTCTACGTGACCAACTCGATCCCGAGCCTCATCGACGCCTCTTCTCTCACACTCGCCTAAGCCCTATGAGAATTTTTAATTTATTACGGGCAACTCCTCGATGAATATATATCAATCGGGCCGCTCCAACGGACATATATTAATTGTTTGTGACTACCCTCCATGAATAAATACATCAACTGGCTCAGCCCGACTGCTGATATATTCTTTAGTTGTGGACTACCTCTCCATTTTAATAAATATCAACCGCCGCCCGACGCTTGATATATTCTTTAGTCAGGACTACTCCTTCGATGAATAAATATCAACCTGGCCGCCCACGGTTGGATATAGTTATTTATTTGACTACTCCGATAATTTACATTTTAGACTACCCTCCGAACCTTGTTTCTCTAGACTATCTCATGCAATCATTCCTATATTCCTAGGATGTTCCAAAGCATATGGAATGCATGTATGTCGGGCCAATCTGGGCTACGAAATCAAGAAGTAAATATATACATGAATATATTTACATAAAACTTTAAATCACATTATCAAAATTAGCTCACTGGGCTAATGATCATACACAGCAATTTAATTTAAATCACTAGGCCAACACGTACTTTCACAAAATATATTTTTAGAAGACTATTCCTGAATAGGAACCCTCGTTTGTCATTCCCTGAAAATTAAAAACACCTACTCACTTAGCGAACCCAAGAATCCACCGGCCATTCTACTAAAGCATATCAAGCATTTAATGCACAAATTAACCCATCACAACCAAACAGCCTCAATGATCCATGGAGCAATAATGCTACAAGAGAAAATCTCAAATAAATTTCGCCACCGATCCCATGTTGGACTCACCAACGCCTCACTACTTCAACCAATCGGAACATCAAAAAACTAAAATGGAATAAACACATAGGAGAAAATCCTACCTCTTGAGCTAAAAATCACTAGAACTGTAGGGGTCCACGCGTAGAATAGTCCGTAACATTTTCCCCTTTTTTTGCTCGAAGACCGCCAATTGCCCGACTGTGATTTTTAGAGAGAGAAGTTTTCCTAAAGCATTTCTCTCAACTCCAGTCACTGCATCCTCCAATGGTAATCACGTTTTTTTTTTTTGGTCTCTTGTAATTTCGGGGGAAGATGGCCATGTGCACTATTTTGGCTTGTAGTATCAAAATCAAATCAGTTAATACCCATTATGTCCCTCATTTATTTGGATTTTCTGCACTATCTCTCAATTTTCGCCATCATTTATCTACTCATACCACTTATTGCAGCATGCATGAGTACATGCTATACGCGACTCTTTCACGCATCGTAACCGGTTTACTAAGACCAAACGCGATGCCTCGAAAAATGCAATGACCAATCGCTCCAGAAAATTACCGAAATTTTACGTGCTAACTGATTTCATATGATTACTCCAATCCATAATCCGTTTCATCATCCGAGATCTAGAGAATTAATTACTGACTTTTAATCGTAATTACAATTTTGTAATCAAATACGATTTTGCCTCTTTATTCCGCAAAATTGAAATTTCGCCCATATTTATGTTTCACTAGCTTTGAGGAATTTGTTTTCGTGAGAAATCTTTTTCATATGGTAAAGAAACTATGTCGTTCTATTCCAAAAATGCATTTGGTATAGAAGAACAAAGTATTTGCCTTCATTTGTTTTTGGATATTTTTTATTCTTATTTGAATTTGTTCTGACCAGAATTTTCTTCTCGCTTTTCTTTATATTGTATTTCTTCTCAAAATTTTACATGCTTTTGTTTCTTTGCAAGTAAAGAAATAAAATTGAACTTGATTTATTTCTTTAACTTCGATACTCTTATAAATTCAAAAGAATTTCTTGACCATTATATTTTAGTTTTTAACCCTTTATTACTCATCTGAAATGATAAAGTTAAAAGTTATAAAAGAAACCCAAACACTGGATATTTTATATTTTTTGATCAGTAAGAATGTAAGTTTTAATACAAATAATATTTTTGCAAAATATGACTCAGGGTGGTTTTGTATCAACCTTCAAAGGACTTCATTACGTTAGCAGTTGATAATCTTTGAGATGTTTTTGCAAAATATACAAAGAGGGATTAATCCTTCTCGTAGATACAATTTAAATCAGCTCGAATCAATTAAAGCTATAAAAACTTTGTAATCAGGATTGATTCTCAAAGTTATCTTTGTATACATTCTCGTTTTTGTACTATAGTCATACTATGTACAAAAGTTTCTTCAACTTCATTTGTTTCTTCTCGTTAAATCTTCTTTGATTTCTAAGTTGGTTATTCTTTCTCCTAGGTTTGTGTACAATTTTTTAATTCATTTATTTGAATTTTTATTTGTTTTACTTCTTCCCTCGCAAATCTTGCAGTCAAAGTTCCTCGTTTTTTATAATATTGAAACATATCTTTCATTTGATAAGAATTCTGATAGATTTATTTTAGGCTTGGTTTGGAATTTTGTTGTTCAAAACCTTTCTTATATATTTTGCTTTGGTCTTTGTCTTCTATCTGATCAATCATTTCGTTAAAGTAATTTTTGATCAGTCATAACATATTTATTTGACATAAGCAATTTTCATTTTTTTTCAATTTCTTTCATTTTCGCACTTGTTTGAGATTTATTCGCCCAGATAGAAGATTATTCTTTAATAATAATCTTCTTCTTTATCTCGAGCAAAACACTTACCTTTGTTTTTACAATTAGGGGCTATATGACCTTTTGACCACATTTGAAATATCTAACCTCTTTATGATGTTTTTTATTTTGTTTATTCTCAGGGTTTGGATTTAAATTTTATCTTTTTAAATCTTTGAATTTTTTATAAGGTAATTCTATATTTTAAACTGAATAGTAATGAATAGTCTACTTCTTCTAGATTTAAGTTTGACTGAACATTTGATCTTCTGGAAGGAGTTCTAATTTCTAAATAAGAAATAAAAGACCTTAAGTATCATGATCTGTTAAGTTTTCTTTTCTTGGCTCAAAATTAATTTGAACATTTCTTATCCATCTTCTATTATGGATAAGAGTTTTGGCTGCTCAATCGGTTTTGACTATATATATATATATTGATATATACATATATCTATATAGATATATAGATATCTATATGTATATAGATATCTATATATATATATATATAGATATAACGAGTATATAGATATCATATATCTATATAGATATGTATGGCAGGTAGAGGTAGATGTTTATATATATAGATAATTATAGATAATCTATATAGATTTATATATATATATATATATATATATATATATATATATATATATATATATGTAGTTATCTATATATATTGAGCAATTTAGAACCTAAATCTTTTGTAGCTTTTAGGTCTTTTTTGTGAACCTATATACATCTATATAGATATCTATATATAGATTTTATATATCTATATATATATTTTATCTATATCTATTTATAGATATATAAATTTATATATAGATATCTGTATATATATATATATATATATATATATAGATATCTATATATAGATTTATATATATACATTTATATAGATATTTATATATAGTTATCTTTATATATATACTATCTATATATATAGATATATATATAAAGATAATCTATATATAGATATCTATATAGATGTATATATATAGTTTCCATATAGATATTTATATATATAGATGTATATGATATATCTTAGTATAGATATATACATATACATCATATATAGATATTTATCTATAGATATATATAAATCTATATATAATATAGATATTTATATATATAGATATATACATATTTATATATATAGATATCTATATATAGATATGTATATATCTATAAATAGATATAGATAGATATATCTATATACATCTATATATATATATATATCTATATATAGATTTATATATATCTATATATAGTTATCTTTATATATAAATATATATATAGTTATCTATATATATAAAATAGTTATTCATATATATAGTTATCTATATTCTATATAGATTTACATATCTATAAATAAAATATAGATAGATAATTATATAGATATAAAACTATATATATATATATATATATATATATATATATATATAGATTTATATATTCATATAAATCTATATAGATACATAGGATATTTATATATATAGATATGTATATCTATATAGAGTTATGTATATATCTATATAGAGAGTATACATCTATATATAGATATGTATATACATCTATAGTATATATATTTATATATATAGATATATACATATTTATATATATATATATATATATATATATATAGTTATCTATATATATAAATATGTATATATATCTATATATAGTTATCTATATATATAAATATATCTATATCTATATATAGATATATACATATTTATATATATAGATAACTATAGAGATAGAGAAAGAGATATATATATATATATATATATATATATATATATATATATATATATATATATATATATATATATAGTTATCTATTGTGACGCCTCAAAACCCGGGGGTCCGTTGATTAGCCAACCTCGAATCATATGGAGGTTTCTGCCATCGACTAAGACTTTAGGGAAAATCTGTAGCCCCTTGTACCTGGGAGCTCTACCCAAAATTGGGCACACTGCATATACCTGTCCCAACATCCAATATAATATATCCACACGGTCACTTGGGCCCATAAACAAAGACTCATTAAATCAATTATCATAATTATTCTTCAATTATCTCCCAATAATTCAATAGCTGATAACACTTTGTTTTATACAAACATTAAAATCTACAATTTAATGGCATACATCCAAAACCATCAAGCCAGCGTGGGTTTCTTTTCAAATGGATCGTCTTCTCGAGCGCCTCCCTCGTATCAAACAGTGGGGTCCTAAGATCTGGGGTAGAGCGTGCTCAAGAGGAGAATCGCCTGCTGGGCTACTCACCACCGGTAAGTGTGCAAGGTAATGTCTAAAGTAAACATACACACCTGGCGAACATATGATCCACTTAAATGCTCTACATGATTACCCATGTCACGAGTCCTCACCGACTCATTTACACTCGCTCTAAGCCATGCATGAGAAAACACCATTTTCAAAACAAAACTTTGTTCTTGCAAATTACTACCAAATATCTTGGTGAAATACTGGACTACCCTCCGGCGAATTGGTCAGTGAGCTTTCCTAAACAGTCATGGTCCTTATCCGAAATGATCCGCTGCCCATCTCCCAACTCCAATTGAATACTAACTCCCAGAAATTTCTTTCGCAACTATATCCGCTTTACAAAAATACCTTTGTCATGCACTCCAACATCTACATCTGTTACTTCCAGCGTATATGAAAATGCATTATGCCATTTTCAAAAATCACGCATACAATATGTCTGGCGCATATTTTCAATCAACTACAATTACACGCATGTAATTCAACACATCAATCATCACCCACTTAGCTCACCAATCTATAATTTCATCTCCACGGTTTATGCTCAATTATCTTCCATATAATTGAGCAAATCACAATTTTTATCTCAATGATTCTATACACACAATTATATTCCCTATAATTAGACTCCTCATGTTAACCTCAGCATTAACCATTGATTTCTACACCACACCAACTCAAGCCTATCTATATTTCATACAAGTTCATACCAAAACACATGGACGATTTTTAGTCTAATTTATACGACCCGGATCGACAATAACAAACGTATCCCAATAAGGTCGCCCACTGCAGCCCATCGGTCTAATCTCATTTACTGGAACCGACTTACCCATTTCCTTTCTTATAAACACTAAAATAAATTTAATGATCAAATTCCAGCTACACACCCATCAGCTTCTCGAACGCCACCTGACAAAACCTAAAATCTCCAAATCTCCACAATTTTATTCTGTTTCGACCGATCCACGACCCATTCCCGCCTTTTCCATACAAATACATGATTTAAAGCAACATTTTACAAAATTCCAACAACACAAACAGCCCACAAATTCGGGCAACACTGGGATGGTGGAAAATCAAGAATTTCTAACACCCGGCCCCATGTTTTCGATCCGACTAAACGGCCCCTCACGGCCTCAAACCACCCAAATAATCGAAAAACCCTAAAATGGAATAAACTCAGGGAGAAAATCCTACCTCTTGAGTTGTCAAAAACTGCAAATCCGTGGGTCCACGCTGTAGCTCGCCCGCAGAGAACGTTTCCCTCTGTCTGGCCGAAACCAACTACTTGATCGCAAGTATTTCTGCAGAGAAGGAGGTCCTTCTCTCTCTAACTTCCTCCATTTTCAGTCAGATCGAATCGCTACAAGACCAATGATGTCCCAAAAACGCACACCCGACCGTTTCGTGTAAAATTCACTTAAATTTTACGTGCTCACTAGATTTCATGAGATCGATCAACCATGATCCGCTTTCATCCGAGATTCAGAACAAATTACTTATTTTTAACCACTACACTTGTAATCAAAATTAAGTTTTTGCCTCATTCCAACAATTTCTTTCTCAGTCTTACATCTATGGCATATATAATATGTGCGGTATCATAGTGGTATAGATGGTTACTACATCTATATGTTAGATGTTATATAGATATATCTATATAGATATATATATATCTATATATATAGATATCTATATATATATATATATATTTTTTATATATAGATATCTATATATTCTATATAGATGTATATAGATATATATATGTATAAGAAGATATATATATATATATATATATATATATATATATATGTATATATATATATATAAAATATGTATATATCTATATATATAAATTTATATAGATATCTATATATATAAACGTATCTAAATTTATTTGTAGGAACTGATCAAAAGAAAGTTAAGCCGTGAGAGTTTCGAACCCAAGACTGGGCAATTTTATCAACTGGGAGCACTTCATCACCAACCGGCCACTTAGTCAGGCTGGCAGCAGAGAGTGCTCCCATTTCAATAAGTCCCTTTGGTCTTCGAGCTCTCACTGAGGCGAAAAAGGGCAAGTGGCACATGCCCCATGGGCCCCGTGAGGACCGCCGTCTGAGCTGGCAAAGGGCCCCTACAAAAAGGCGCCTGGCATCACGTGTCCTCACCGGCCCACCACTGAGGGCTTCAGGCCCACCCATGGTGCTATCCCAGCCTGTGGTTTCTTTCACCTCCGTGGGCTCGAACTCCACCATGAGCCAGGTGCCCACCCGAGGTAGTTCCGCCTCACTGGTCCTGCCATTTTAGGTGGTTCGCTCTCGCCGACGAGGCAGGAAACCGACAGCAGCGCTCACCGACTATTAGATACCCATTCGAGGTAGTTCCTGATCATCAAACCGCTAGTAACGGGGAACCATCTCAATGGAAAACGTCGGCGGTCCCGCGTTCGCTTCACAGGCTTAAAGAAACCCTCTGAAGGTGGGGGATATGGCTCTAGCGCACTCACCCTCGCCTGGAGGGGCTGTGTACTACATATATAGATATATCTATAGATATTTTTATATATAGAGATTTATATATTTATATATATATATATAGATATCTATATATATAAATCTATATATATATAGATGTATGTATATATATATATGGTAGATTATATATCTATATATATATCTATATCTATTTATAGATATATAAATATATAAATATATATATATATATATATATATATATATATATATATATATATATATATATATATATATATATATATATATATATATATATAGAGATTAATAAAATCTATATATTTATATATATGTATAGATCTATATATATATATATATATCTATATATATATATTCTATATATATATATATATATAGTATATATATATATATATATATATATAATATATAGATATATATATACATATCTATATAGATAGATTATCTATATGTCTAATAGTATATATATAGAGGTATAGATTTATATATCTATATATATATATATAGATATATAGATGTATATATAGATTATATCTATATATAGATATATATATATCTATATATCTATATATATATATATATATATTTTTAGTATTTTTAGATATCTATATATCTATATAGATTTATATAGATATATGTTAAATATATATATATATATATATAGTATAGAGTATATATATAATATATATATATATATATATATATATATATATATATATATATATATCTATATACATATTGCATCTATTTATATATATATATATATATAGATAAGTGTATATATCTATATAAATCTAAAGCAAGACTACTACAGATCTATATTAGTACAAAGAGGTGTGATTTCCTAAACCTAAATTTTGACTACCCACACCATGACAAGTGATGCTGCCATCTTA
Source organism: Tetrastigma voinierianum (assembly GCA_016808115.1). Lineage (NCBI taxonomy): Eukaryota > Viridiplantae > Streptophyta > Magnoliopsida > Vitales > Vitaceae > Tetrastigma > Tetrastigma voinierianum. The sequence goes on from JAEQBH010001752.1 coordinate 181,607, forward strand.
CTGGCTATTTCAGAAAATTCCGTAGCCCCTAGACGGGGAGCTCACCCAATTACAAAAACCTTGATATACATGTCCTATACCCACATATGCAATATATATATCAAATATATCCATGCATATTACCAACTATATATATTCCATAGTTACAAGAGTTACAATATCTTCACTCTAAACAATATTATATATTAAAACTTAACAGTCTTAATTGTAAAGACCAGAAATTCCAATTTCTGAATAGCGGGCAAAATCGTAATTTTGATTACAAAATTATAATTACAAGAAAAAGTCCATTTAATTCTTAGATCTCTGATGACAAAACGGATTGTATCGTTGGAATCGTCTCACAAAATCTAGCTTAGCACGTAGTTTCATAATTTTCCGAGACACGTGAGTCGGCATTTTCTTTCAGGCATCACAAGCTTGGTATTGCAAACTGGTTTTGATGTGCGACGAAAAACAAGATATATAACATACCATGTACCATAAGTGGTATGAGTAGAAACATTAAAATCGGAAGGCCGAGATAGTGCCGAAATATCAAACTGAGAAAGAGGACATAATGCGCTATGAAGATTTTGTCATAAAGACAAAACAAGAACAGTAATTCATCTCCCCATTTACAACAAAAAACGTGGGAAGCCATTTTTTTTGAGGATGAGCTCCATTTTAGGAGAGCTTTTAGAGAGAGAGAGCGATCATAAGAGATCACCGCCGGCCTTCAACACAGAAGGAACGTTTCACGCTGGCTGTGCCACGCTGTGGACCCCGGGTTAAGTGCAGTTTTTGACACAACCCAAGAGGTAGGATTTTCTCCTACTGGGCATTCTATTCCCATTTTTATATTTTTCTATGTTTCTTTAGTTTCGAGGCCGTGAGGTTATGATCTTGGCCCCAAAACATGGACCCTGAATTGGGAATTTATTTGGGATTTTCTCAGGTCGTAACGCCCAGAAATAATTAGATGTTTGGTTGTGATGGGTGTTAATTTGTGCACACAAGCCGTTTGATATGCTTTGGGCCTGAATGGCCATATCATAATCACTATAGAACCTAGTTTTAGGATTTTTCTGTGAATAGTAAACGAGGGTTTCAACATTCCTGGGTTTGTTCAAAATATATATTTTCAGGAAAGTACGTGTTGGCCGAAAGACAAATTAAATTACTGTATGATCATTAGCCAAGTAAGCTAATTTGATGTGTGATTTGTAAAAGCCTATGTAAATATATTCATGTATATATATTTGCATGATTTAGACCGACTGAACTGCATACATGCATTCCATATGCACCGGAAACATCCTAGGAATATAGAAATGAGTGCATGAGATGAGTCTAGAGAAACAAGGTTCTGAGGGGTAGTCTAAAATGTAAATTATCTGAGGGTAGTTCAAATTAATAATAGATCAAACTGGCCTGGAGCTACTGCTTGATATTTATTCACCTTATAGTAGTCCACAATTAAAGAAGAGAACAACCCGCCTGAGCTTACCAGCTTGATATTTATTCATCTGAGGGTAGTCCATTGAACAATTAATATATATCAATCACAAGCGCCCAATTGATATATATATATTCATCTGAGGCTGCCCAATTAATAAATTACACAATTCTCATACGAGGCTTAGGCGAGTGAGAGAGCTCATGAGGGCTCCTGGATCCGAGTTGGTCACGAGACATTCAAGTAGGATCATGCATTTGTTTGAATGCTGTTTGAATTGGAACATTGCAAACTGCACTCAGTGTGAGAGCCCACTCTTGGTGGCGATTCTACCGAGCTTTAGCTCACCTCGTCAGGGATCCCCCTTTCTTTCACAGGTACGTGGAGCGCATGAGGAGAAGAAGACTCATCCTGTGAGACCTGATTGTAAGAAAAGCTTCTGATTGTGCTTTGGCTGACGACATCTACATGTATACCTCCCCAATTTTAATATATGTTGTATAAGAGTAAACATTTAAACTCTTGTAACTATTGGGTATAGTCAATGGCTGTTAGTATGTATTATGAGGATCATCAGGCCTAAATGGCCTTATTACTCAGCGTGATTTGATCTCTCGATATATTGAATATGTCTGACCGCCAGGATTGTGCTCTGCGTGTGTATTTTAATTGGGTAGAGCTCCCGCATGTGCTGAGACTCGCCCGATTTTCTAACGTGGCGCTGCAACCCGACCTCCAATTTGTATTCGCGGCTGACGGTAGTCAACGGACCCCTGATCGTGTCACGCCTACATCGAGCTGCATAATGTAATTTAGGAGCTCTGTTTGGGTATCCATCACCACTAGGTGGTATGGTGTGGAGTATAAGTTTATAGAAACCTATGGATAGAAAATTGGCTTAGGCCATGGTTTGAAGAGCATCACCACTAGGTGTGGTTTGATGTCAGTTAGGTACGGGATTACCTAGGAAAATCACTTCGACAAACCAGGACACCGCAATATGTTGTGCTTTGGGTGACGGATGAATTGTGTGAATGGTATGCTTAACCATGTTGTGATGAGATTGACAAATAGGTGGAAAAATATATGTACAAATATGAATGATGGTGTATGCCATGTAGTATCTAAGATGAGTATGTGTGTGTGCTTAAGGATTAGCACATGGAGACGGTAGAAAATATTTAGAAAATATTTTGAGTTGTACAAAGGTACAAATCGAAAGGAAAAATAAATAATAATAACAAATAAATTTTTAAAAAATTTATTTGATGAGAATTAAAGAAATGAGAAGAAATGTTAAAGTAAAGAAAATAAATTTTGTTAAGTTTACTAATATATGAGGGAAGAAAATGATTTTCTAAGATTTTTACAAGTGTAAATTGGAAGAAATAGCTGAAAGAATTTTCATAAATTTATTTGAGTGGAGGAAATCTTTTCAGAAAAATATCGGGAAAAGCAAAAATAAATTTTATAAATTATTTTGTTAAGAGGTGAGAAAAAATAATTTTCAAGGTTTTATGGGTGTAAAATTTAGAAATGGGGTTAAATAAATTTTAAGGCAACTTATTTGAGTATTAAAGAGTATGAAAAAAATGAATTTTTAAAGTAGATTTTTATGATTTTCCAGCTTGCCAGAAATAGAATTAAAAAAAAAAAAATTATATATATATATATATATATATATATATATATATATATAATTTATAAAGAAAAAAATAAATCTGGTGCAGAATTTTGATGGGCCACGCCATTTTGTATCAGGAGGGAGAGAAAATTGTGTCACAATACAAGTATTGTATCATGACCGGGAAGGCAAGGCCTGGAGGTCATCAGATTGGTAAATGAAAATTTTGTGGCCAGACATGTGGTAGTCATGAGAGCCAGCTATCAGAATACAACCCGGGATCGTGGCAAATAGGTCAAGCTAGGAGCGCAGTGGCGCGTGGCGCAAAGTGGCCGTGCCGGGCGCCAAGGTATTACATATCATACGCGAAGAGCGCCGGCGCGCGGGCGCGGCTGGCGCGCGCCGGCGCAAGAAAGAAGGGTAAAGCAAAGCACGTATCGGCGGGAGCGCGCCGCGGCGCTGGCGAGCTTACCGCAGGAGTGCTGGCGCAGAGCGCCGGGCGCCGGCAAAGAGCCGGCGCCGCGCGCGGCCCGGGCGCCCGGGCCGCCTCGGGGCGCACTCTGCACTCTACCACGCCAATCCGCTGATCGTTTTTCGAGTCACCAAATGAACACCGCTCATTGTAAAATAAAATTTTTCTCAAATTTTTTAAATTCAAATAAAATCAAATAAATTTTGAAAATTTTCAAAATAATTTTCAAAATAAATTTTCTTGTTGGAACAATATTTTAAACGAAATGATTGCGATACATCAAAGTTATGTGTATGATTAGTGTCTCTTATTGGGTCGGGTTATGCCTGATATCAGATGGATTTTAATGCTCATTTGAAATGGTGATTGCACCAGAAAGGTGCACAAATTATATGCATGGTGTGTGATGTGATGGTGGAAAAGGGCAATGCTAAGGTCGGAATTATGACCTTAGGGATTGGGTGTCAAATGAACAAGAGCCTAGAATTTTATATAGAATTAAATGAATTCAAGTGGCTGGAATTCTAGCACCACTTAGGCAAGAACTGTTAGTTCATGGTTGTCGTCTATTAGTGATCAAAGATTTGCATTACTAGTCGACTTTAAATGAAAAATTAATTGATTTTTCATGCCGTTGATCAGGTAAATGGTCGGTAGAGGACTGTGGACGTAGAGGACGCCACCTGTGGCACCGGGTCAGCACCATTGACACCGACCAAATTACCAGATGACTCAACAGCCTCGAGGCCGTAGCGTTGCAGGCTTCGCTATTGCATGCGAGTATATATGTAGACAGAAAGATCCATAACTCCCAAAGGTTTAGAGACGTGATTTCATCCTCCGACATTCACAGGGGGAAAGGATCCGATGGTGGTAGACCATTGGTCTGCGCAGTAACGAAAGTGTTAGAGCGTGAGATTACCTCCACCCGACTTTCAGATTAGACTGAAGGCGCCCAGCTAGAGAATGAGGCCCAAATATGGTGGAAGGACCTCTAGAGACCTTAGAGGAGCCGTTGCGATGTGAATTCCTCCCCAAGGGTTGCGGCGAGAAAAGGTAGTACGAGGTAATGAGTCGTGAGTTAGAGATCTCGTGACTCCTACTCACAATGGACCCAGGATCATGGACATGTCGTAGTTCGAGGTCATCCCGAGGATGGATCGCCGGAGCAGCTTACTGGGTGGTCGCACGACAGCAGGAGGATTACCGCCTACACGCGCAGCGCGACTTCGTGGTATTTCAAGGGGGACAAGATGACATTTCACTGCACAATATACGAGTCCAAGTGTCGTGGATGAAGATGGTTGCTCCAAGCCTCATTCTAGAGGACCAGGTGAGACCGCACTTAGATCTACCCTCGAGGCTTCATGAAGCCGGTGATGTTTTTCTAGAGGAGCTACCGACTACCTCCTCATGTGGGATGTAATTTTATCGAGTTACACTCCTCTGGTATTTCACCCATCTCTATGACTCGGCATAGGATGGCACCGGTTGAGTTGCAGGGACTCAGAACCAACCACAAGGGCTGGCTGGACAAGCGATTATTAGACCGAAAGCACTTCATCAGTGGGGCGCTTCTGCCTCTAGCTATAAGATGAGGGGCAAGACTCCTTCGACCGCAGATCGACTACGTGTAGCCGGGAACAGGTTACGATTCGACCCAGACTCATTACCGAGGATTTGATACAATTTATTTCGATCGCCAGAGGAGGCGAGTCTACCTAAGATAGGCCTCCGCGACCGTTACCATCACCGAGGGTTGGTTGCGGAATGGATATCCCTAAGACAAATAAGTAAAGACGCTATGCATGGGCACTTTGTGTTTATTTATGATGCCTTTGATCGATGAGGCGCCAAAGAAAGATTCACGGATCTCATGTATAGGAAGTTCCCAACCTTATCTAGATCGCTTGTCGTAGTCTTCTGGATGATGGCTTTGATCTACTCCCGGCCGAGGGAGCATGAGTATCACTTGAGATTGTTTTACAACCGTTAAGAGACCATCGCAAAGATCAAGTTCAAGAAGTAGTTCTCAATTTAACAGGTGCAGAGATTTTAGGACACGCAGTCAACACCGGGCGTCACAACCCAGAAGGTTAGCAAAGGATGCGTTGGGAGAGACCGAATGTCAATCTTCGAGATACGTAGTTTCGGGATTGGCTGGGTATTACAGGGATGCGAGAATGGGCTGAAGTTGTCCATTCGGGCGTGATCAGATTTCGCCACGACATGGACTCCATGGTTAGACAGCTCCGACCATGGTAGAGAGATCGAGGATACTGGAACACTCCTGGATACTGTGTTGGTGAAGAAGAGGAGGATTAGTTTTCTCCTAGTTCAGGAAGAGGCGTAAAAACTGCTTCACACTAGTTTCAGACTAAAAATGTGGATTGAGCATGAGCGATGGGATTTTCCTGTAGACATGGATCCCAAGACTTCTGGGACACATGTTCTGGGGCTAGCAGCAGAGTAATTGCGAGAGAGCAGCGCTCATTCCTCCACACCCTAGTAAGGGTCAGAGGAACTAGTTTCAGACGGGGTGCTATACAAGCACTCTCAACACACAACAGGCCGAGGGGGCCGAGTGTGGGTCAAGTCGTGACGTATCAAAGTTACGCCAGCCAGGCGCAGTGGACCTAGGCGGCAGACATATCAGCTGATGCCCGCTCGAAGACGCCATGAGTCGACAACCATCTGGGTTGTCGCATCGAGACCAGCCGGGTTGTCGGCAATTCGACACGGTTACTGGAACAAATAGAGTGTTGCGCCTTTAGACAAGCCGCAATGTTTTTCCGTGATGTAGGAGTCAATTCGGAGCAGGTCGAGATTACGAAAGTGATTACTTCGATTCTCGCTTCACGCGACCTTTGAGCGAGTGCGTCACTTAAGATGGCATTATTAGCGCGCGGTAAACCAGAACATCCGGTCGAGCTCCGTGGGTGCACTGCACGGGTCATTCACCACTCACGGTGAGTAGGGGCTGAAGTTGTCTCAGACTACGCCCAATGAGTAATTAATGTTGAATCGTGGAATGTAAGAGGCTCAAGCAAGCCGAGAAGTTATGTGCCCGAGATGAAAACACACCGCTGCTATCACGACTTAGAGTTAAGTGATAGAGCCTGGCGACTCGAGGTCACTGGCGCATTGGAAATTGCATCGCGGTCAGAGTCGGGCAAGGACTCTATATATGGAGGTCATTCATGACATGGACTAAGTCGACAAATTCATCGATTGTCGGATCGTGACCTCGAGAAGGTCGCCGCATACACCACAAGTAAGGGCTGTAGGCTACGTGCTGTGAGTGATATGATCGGCCCGACTTCGACGAAATTCCTTTAAGGAGGGAAGACCCTAGAAACCCACTTCGAATAAGGGCAAAATCGTGATTTTTGATTACATAAAATTATAATTACGCTAAAGTCCGTAGATTATTCTCTGATCTCTAAGATGACGAACGGATTTACCGCTGGAATCGTCTCTGACGAAATCTAGCGCACGCAAAATTTCATAATTTTCAGACAATGAGTCGGCATCGCTGAGGCATCGCTTTGTGTCAGAATGCTTTGATGTGACGAAGTCAAGATATAACATGTACTCATGTACCGCTAAGTGTATGAGTAGAGAAATGATGAAAATGGACGGCCGAGATAGTGTCGAATATCAAATCTGAGAAAGAGGGACATAATGGGTATTATGGAAGGATTTTTTAAGCCATAAAAGACAAAACAGCAAATAGTGCAAATTCATCTCCTCATTTAGCCAACAAAAAAACGGGAAGCCATTTTTTTGAGTGATGGTAGCTCCATTTTAGAGAGCTTTTTTAGAGGAGAGAGGGCTTCCTAGATTTGCAAGAGATTCACTCGCTTCATGCCTTCAACACAAGAAGGAAACGCCTCACGCGGAGCAGTGCTACGCGTGGACCCTGGCTCATGAAGCCTGACAACCCAAGAGGTAGGATTTTCTCCCTACTTGTGCTCGATTCTCATTTTTAAGGGTTTTTCGATGTTTCAAGTAGTTTGAGGCCGTGAGGGGTTGCTTGACGGCCCCAAACATGGGACCGACCAGGGGAATTCTATTTGGGAGCCTTTCAGGGTCGTGACTTTAAAATAATTAGGGCTGTTTGGTTGTGATGGGTGTTAATTGTACAAAATGCTTGCTTGATATCCTTTAATGAATATGGATTTGTGGTTCACTAAGGGAACTAAGAGCTTTTGTGATTTTCTCCCAGAATAGTAAACGAGGGCTCTGTAATTATTCTAATAGTAATTCTAAAAATATATATTTTTTGCGAGTGATTTGCCGTCGAAAGGATTTAAATTAAATTACTCGTGGTATGATCATTAACAAGAGCTAATTTTGATGTGTGATTTATGTTTTATGTAAATATATTCTGTATATATATTTGTGTGATTTAGACTGAATTGGAAATCCCAAGATACATGCATTCCATATGCACTGAACATCCTAGGAATATAGAATGAGTGCACAGATGAGTCTGTGAGAAACAAGGTTCTGAGGGTAAATTTCAAAACGTGAAATCATCTAGAGGTAAATTAAACTAATAATATATCAACCGGAGCGCCCAGCTTGATGTTTATTCATCTGGGAGTAGAATCCACAATTAAAGAATATATCAACCGCCTACGCCAGTTTGGATATTTATTCATCGGAGGGTAGTCCACAAACAATTAATATATATCAATCGCTTCTGAGCGCCCAATTGATATATATATTCATCGGAGGGTTGCCCACTAATAGTCTAATAATTCTCATACGAGGCGAGGCGAGTGTGAGAGTCGGTGAGGGCCTGGACTGAAGTTGTCACGTAGACATTCAAGTAGGATCATGATTATTTCAGAATGTCTGCTTAAATCGGGAACATCGCACCGCACTTAGTATGAGTGTACCACTTAGTGGCGATTCTCCCATCGAGCTTTAGCTCACCCCGTCAGATCCCTGCTGTGCACAGGAGCTGGCGAGAGAAGACTCATCCTAGAGACCATGGATTAGAAGAAAGTTTGACAGGGTTTCGCTTGACTTATATCTACATGTATTAGAATTTTCCTAATTCAATATATGTCAGATGAGTAAAACATTTGAACTCTCTTTTAACTATTGGGTATATAGTTAATTTTTGTTAGTATGTATTATGAGATCATTGTGTTCAAATTATCTTTATTACTCATGTGATTTGATCTCTCGATATATATTGAATATAAATCGACCTGCCTGTGGCTGTGTTTCATGCAAGTGTATTTTAATCGGGTAGAGCTCCCGCACAAAGTTGAGACCCTGCCCGATTTTCTAATCGTGAGCCAAAACTCGACTCACTTGTATTCAAAGTAAGTTGATTTTGGGTAGTCAACGGACCCCCGGGATTGGGGTGTCACACTAATACATGTAAACATCAACAAAGCCACATTCTGACTTTCTTCTAGAACTCAGCCTCTAGGACGAACCGTCTCCTCGCACGCTCCCTCGCACCAGTGCGGGGATCCCACGACCTGGTGAGCTGTGCCTGGGTGAGGGAGAATCGCCCCAAATGGGCTACTTCACCACCTAAGTGCAAAGCAGTAATGTTCCAAATTAAACACACATCTGCAAATGGATATCCTAACAATGTCTACATGACTAACTCGCATCCCGAAGTCTCACCGACTCTCACACTCGGCCAAGCCTTGTAAGGAGAATTATTATTTTATTAGTGACAACCACCGATGTATATATATCAATTGGGCCGCCCACGATTGATATTATTTGTTTGTGGACTACCCTCCGATTAATAAATATCAACCGGGCCTTCCACTGATATATTGTTTGTTTGTGGACTACCTCTCCGATGAATATCAATCAACATCTGACGATTGATATTATTTGCTCGACTACCCTCCGAACCATTTTTCAGGGACTCATCTCATGCACTATCTCCTATAATCCTGTGACGCTCCACAGATACTGAATTTATGTGCTGCACGCGTACTCCAATACGCTACTAATCATGCAAGAGATAAACACGAATATACTGCGATAATCCAAATCACACAATCATGTTATGTAATTATACATTTCATCACATCAAAACAATACTTAGGCTAATGACTTCAATCACAAGTAATTCAATTTGAATCACTTGACCAACACATATTTCACACAAAATATATTTGAAAATGACTCAAGCCGGAATAGTGAAACCCTGCTATCATTCCCGAAAATCACAACTCAATCGTTTCACTTAGTGAACCCGCAATCACTCGACATTCCCGGCCCCAACTCAAACTAATACATGATTAACAAAGAATATTTTGGAATTAAAACACCCAACAAATTTCTCTAAATTCTCAAGGGGGCCACTAGCCAACCAAGAAAATCCCAAAATTTCACAAATTCCTGGCCCCATGTTTTGGGATTCGATCAAAGGCCCTCACGGCCTCGCAACCAACCGGGAAACATTAGTAAAACATTTAAATGGGAATAAACCCAAGTAGGAGAAAATCCTACCTCAAGGAGCTTGAAGAGAACTCCCGATCCCTATCCACGCGTTGTCAGCCCGTGAGAACGTTCTCCTTCAGTTCCGAAGACCGCCGACTGGCCTGGATTTGTCAGCTGAACCCGCAGAGAAGTCGCAGACCTTCTAGAATCTCCATTTCCGTTTGCAACAGCCACTGACCTCTTTCTCCTCCTAATTCACGTTTTTCTTTAGTTTAAAATGAGAAGATGGTCATGTACACGGCTTCGCTCTTTTAGTCACTTAAACATTTATGAAATGATGCTTATGTCCTTCTTTCTAGATTTATTATTCAAGACTACTACTTGGCCCATTTTCATCAGCTCTTCTACTCACACCACTTATGGCATATTGAGTACATTCAGGCGTGAATTTTCGTCGATCGTAGTAAATCGCTTACTTCGCACCAAACGCGATGCCCTCGAAAAACGGGTTTATTCCGACCGCCTTAGTAATTACAAACTTTACGTGTTGGCTGATTTCGTGAGACGATTCCAACTATAACTGTCATTGTCCGAGATCCGTGAATTAATGCTGATTTTAACCGGGAATTACAATTTTGTAATTGAAATTACGATTTTGCCCTTATTCAGAGAAATGGAATTTCTGGGTTCTACAAGAGGTACCGTGAGGTTATCTAAAGCATAACGATATACTTACTTTACTCTTATTCATTATTCGACCTTATCATATAATTGTTTGACTACCTAGACCAATAATAAGGTTGATTTTTATCACAACATAATAAGTACTCGAATATCGATATGATACTCATAAAATGAACACAAAGTGAAGTGTCGAAGAACTGATCGGAGAGAGTGCCGGCGTATTATAATGATTCGCCCACCTTACGGCGTCAGAACGACGCCAAAGATGCCGGGTTAATCGATCGTAGACGGTTCCGCCCATGTATCGGGCGCCAGACCAGCAGGAGTGCCGGGCACTAATCTGGAGACATGCCCGCCCATCGAATGGTTGTCAGAAGACTAGCAAGAGTACCAAAGCACCGACGGAGACGCGGTCGCCCATGTAAATAAAAAGTGTCAAGGTCATTCAATATCTAGTCTTACGCAGTCTCTATAATAATATATGCTCAGAACTACCATCTTATCATAGGGGTACGCTTTGCCAACATCTACATAGGTAACGGCTGGGCCTAATTTCTCTGCTTTTCGACCTTACAAACATGTATGGATCCTTTCATACACTTATAGGTCCTCATTAAATTACAGATCAGTCTTCGGAGTGAACCTGAATAACAAACAAACCAAAAAACACTTAATTTTCCACATGTCGTGAACAATGGCTATGTCGCTAAGCCCTTCTCGCCGTGGCGTAGCTCGTTATGCGCCGCTTGAACCTGGAGTGATGGAAAAATCCTCTTCTCAGCCATACCGTGGTGTGGACCTTCACGGCGGCGAGGGGGTCCCTGGCGCCGGGCGTAAAGACCTCGACATCGCTTAGATTTTTTTATCATTTTGTCCATTTTTCTAAAAACCCAACCAAAAGCCTCAAATACTCCAAAAGTACTGCTGAAAAACAATTCCAATGGGAGCTCGTGACACCCCAACTGGGGTCCACACCACAACCCTGGCGTGGAATACAAGTGAGGCCGTTACCCGACGCCACTTTAAAATCCAAGCAGTAGTCCCTTGCACTGGGAGCTCTACCCAATTAAAATACACACTGCATGGAACCCGTCCCAAGTAGTCCAATTTATATTCAATATATTCAAGAGATCAAATCATTATTGAGTAATACTACTCTACCATTTAGCTCACAATGATCCTCATAATACATACTAACCATGGAGTCAACTATATACCCAATAGTTACAAGAGTTCAAATGTTTTACTTTATACAACATATATTAAAATTAGTGGAAAATTCTAATACATGGGGAGAGCCAAGCCAAAGCCAATCCGGCTTCTAATCCATGGTCTCTAGGATGGTCTCTCCCTCGCACGCCCCCGCACTGCAGTGGGGATCCCACGACTGTATGAGCTGTGCTCGCAGAGAATCGCCCCTAAGTGGGCTACCCACCACCTAAGTACGTGTAGTGCAATGTTCCAATTTAAACAAACATTCAAGCAAATGCATGATCCTACTTGAATGTCTACGTGGATCAACTCAGATCCCAGCCCTCATCGACTTCTCTCACACTCGCCAAGCCTCAGATGAATTATTAATTTATTAAAGGCAACCTCCGATGAATAGTTATCTATATATATGGTGTATAAAGGATATGAATTATATATACATATCTATATATATATATATATATATATATATATAGCATATATCTATAGATAGATATAGATATATAAAACTATATATCTATATATATAGAGAGTATACATAAGTCTATATATATAGATATTCTACCCATAGATTATATATATATATATATATAGTATATATATATATATATATATATATATATATATATATATATATATATATATATATATATATATATATATATAGATATCTATATATAGATTTATATATCTATATAGATATATTTATATACATCTATATATATAGATATATAAATCTATATATAGATATCGATATAGATATGTATATATCTATCTATATAGATATATATACATCTATATATATAGATATCTATCTATAGATATATATGCACTCTTAATCCCAGTGGTGCCCATTGACTACTCACAACCCACGGAATTCACGTGTCTCACATCGCAGGCATGTACATTGTAAACCAAACTCCGACAGGGTCTCAGAGTATCCATTCAACACAATTATATATTTTACATGTACCCAGATTTATTACAATTTTGTTCACCATAATTTATACAAAAATGTCTCTAGCCCAAAATTTCAAAAACGTGTATCACAAAAGATAAAAAGCCATCTCAGCCGCTTCGCCTCGAACCCCGTCGCATTCCCATCCCTGCCGCCTTCACCTAAAAATAGTCCCACGACTCTGGAGGAGTAAAGCCCAAGAGTGGAATTTCCCACTGGGGTTACTTCCCACCTAAGTGCAATGCAGCCGGCACACCAAACATACAACACATGCTAAGATACTACCACGCATATACAATTTTAAGTCCCATACATCATGTTATTCAGCTTTATAACATAACATAAACTTAGCTCATACGGGCTAAGAGATCCTAAGAAATTCATCTTGAACTGCTCTACAATACTAAATCAAGCATGTTATTTTCATGGCAACAACAACACACATCACACAATCACACAAACAATCGTGGACTATCCAAAACACTCAGGATTTTTAAATCCATCCAAAGCTTTGAATCAAACCACGCCATCCGGTGCTCAACAAATCCCTATCCATTGCCAAAGCCCTTAAGCAAAGCAAAGGCAGGAGAAAAACCCCTTACATTCCTGAGTTTGTCGAACCCCAAACTGCATCACATCGCACTCTAATGTGTAATTCAACTTCTGCTCTTGGCGTTGGAAGAGCCGATCATCCGATCGTCAGATCTTAGAGAGAGAAGCGACTTTCTCTCTAAAACCAAACGAAAATGGCTACTGGATATTTTTCTTTCCTTCTCCCCCACGTTTTCTTTTTTTCCTTTTTCTTATTTCATTTCCCATTTGGTTTCTTCTACATAATCGTCCCTATACGGCTCAATGTGGAGCCAACGGATCATTTCCCAATACATGGCTAATTGTGAGCCATTCTTTCCATATTGCACTACTCTCGTGTGGCAATGTGGCATTCCCTAACCTTGCCATTTCTCCATATCCTACACCCCACGCCGAAAACTGAACTCGACCACCTCTAATCTAACGAAATTCGACGTGGTAGCTAAATTTCATGAGACGAGTTCAACTGAGAAGTCCGTTTCGACATCCGAGATCTAGAAAATTCCTGATTTGACCGAAATTACTGCCTTCTATCCTTCCTTAGGGAAATTGATTTTCCTCGGGGTCTCACAATATATATATATATATATATATATATATATATATATATATATATATATATATATATATATATATATATATCTATATAGATTTATATATCTATAAATAGATATAGATATATATATATAGATATATAAATCTATATATAGATATCTATATATATATATATAAATATATATAAATCTATATATAAATATCTTATATAGATATAGCCCATATACATCTGGTATATAGATTTATATATAGATAGATTCGCTTAAATTTCTGGAGTCCAGCCGACACAAGTTAACTCGAATACAGTGGTGGCCCGTTACCCGACGCCACTTTGTAGTAAAATCTGAAGTCTCCTTGTACGGAAGCTCTACCCAATTGTACACCCGCATGAAACCTGGTCCCAAGCAAATTCAATATATTCAATATATCCAAGATCGTTCACATTTAGACGCTACTAAAGCTCCACAAATTCATACTCATAATGCATACTAACTATGAATTCAACTATATACCCAATAGTTACAAGAGTTCAAACAAGTATTTTATACAACATATATTAAAAATTAGGAAAATTCCTCAATACATGTAGATATCGCTGCCAAAGCCGCCAATCCGCTTTTCTTTCTTCTAATCCACGGTCTCTAGATGAGCCGCCCTCGCACGCTCCCGCACTGTAGTGCGGGGATCCCACGACCGGCAGAGCTAAAGCTCGCAGGAGAATCGCCCCAAGTGGGCTGCCACTCACCACCTAAGTGCAATGTTCCAATTAAACAAACATTCAAGCAGCTGCATGATCCTAAATAACGTCTACATGACCAACTCGGGATCCCAGTCCTCATCGATTCTCTCACACTTCGCCTAAGCCTCGTATGAGAATTATCATTTATTGGGCGGCAACTCCGGATGAATATATCACTGGGCCGCCTCGACGATTGATATATATTAATTATGTGGACTACCTCCGATGAATATATATCAATCGGGTCGTCCACGGCTGATATATTATTTAGTTTGTGGACTACCCCTATCATTTAATATTTAGACTACCCTCCGAACTACTTCCTCTGCACTCATCTCATGCACTAACTCCTATCATCCTAGGATGTTCCAGCAGACATGAATGCATGTATGCCGCCCCCTAGCCTTACTCTACATGCAAATATAGTAAATATGAATATACTGAGATAAAAATTAAATCACACAAACATGTTATGTGATTGTCATTTCACACATCAAAATTACTGGCTAATGTTCAAAACACAAGCAATTGATCTTCAATTACTTAACCAAACACATAATTTCACTTAAAACATATTCTAACACTGGTTTCCTCGAACAGTGAAACCCCTAAGCATTCCGAAAAATCATTAAATCAACCCGCTCACCTCAGGAACCCGCAATCCACCCGCCATTCCTACCAATCCATACCAAAACACATCGACATTTATGGCCCATTTCACAACCCCGGATCGTTTAACAATCCGAAACTCAAGAAGTAATGCCCATGGGCAGCCTTACTTATCCAATCTCATGTTTCACTTTTTGAACTCCACTTACCCATTACTCGTTCATAAACACCAAAGTATAATTATACAGAAGGGGACCATCACAAAGACCCATAATAGTGTCTAGATTGCCCAAATCGTGCTCCCAAAATTGCACACTTCTCGGTCCCATGTTTTGTGGTCGATTGCCACCCATTCCCTACTTTATCATCTCAGCATGCATTTTAATACTAAATTCATCACAAACAAATCCACTTCGCCTGCGCCACGGCCAACCTGTAATCCTAAGAAAATTCCTTCACAATTCCGGTCCCATGTTTTGGGACTCCATCTAACAGCTTTACTGCTCAACCACTGAACATCGGTAGGCTGAATAAAACAGGGCAGGGTCCACGCTGCCGGCTTCCGGCACTTCTCCGTTCAACCCGGCCCGATCGCTGGCAGATTTCCTGGGGAGAGAAGGAAGACCTTCTCCCATCGGGGCCACCGCATCTCCACCGAAACAAGCCCCACGCTCTTTGGCCTAATGTAGAAGAAGGAGAACTAACCCGCTGGTGCTCATTTAGCAACTTAAGATTGAAGCACGACCTTATGTTCTCTTTTTTCTCGATTTGATTTTCGGGCATTATCTTACACACACATACCATACCATTTATGGTACATAAGTGCTCCAAAATCGATTTACTTCAGCATCGATGCTCGGCAAAGACCGGCTCCTCCGAAATTGCGACAGATTTTCGTGAGATGATTCCAACGGTGCAACTGCTTGTTAGAGATCAGAATAATGATGGATTTTTAAATCAGAATACAATTTTTGTAATATAGGTCACATTTTGCCCTTATCTATAAATTGAATTTCTGCCCACAAGATATCTATATATGTAGATTTTATATATATAGATATATACATATTTATATATATAGAAACTATATATATATATATATATATATATATATATATATATATATATATATATATATATATATATATATATATATATATATATATATATATATATTGTAAGACCCGAAATCTGTACTTTGAATAAGGCAAAATCGAAAATTTGATTACAAAAGTGTAATTACGGTTAAAAATCCGTAATTAATTCTCTAGATCTCGATAGATGAAACGGATTGTACCGCTGAATCGCCTCGAAATCTAGTTAGCACGAAAATTTCAGACTTTTCGAGATGGGCCGAGTTTCCATGATCGCTTTCGAGATCACGCTCGTGCCAAAATCGGTTTTCGATGCACGAAAGCCAATATATAAGATGTACTCATGTACCATAAGTGGTATGAGAGAGAAATGATATGTTCTGTCCGGCCAGGTAGTGCCGAATATCAAATCTGAGAAACGAGGGACAGAATGGGTATTATAGAAATTGATTTTAAGTGACTAGAACACACATTAATAGTCTTCTCCACTTAAACACCAAGAGCAAAAAACGTGAAGGGCACATTTTGGCATGCAAAGTACTTCAATGGCAATTTTGTATTGAAGGCCCTCTTCTCTCTAGGTTATCTCAAGAATCTGACCGTTGATTTCACTCCGAGCAAGAAGCGGAAAACGCCTCACGGAGCAGCTACGCTGAACTCCTTGGTTTGCGAATGACTAACCCAAGAGGTGATTTTCTCCCTACTTGTGTTTTATTCCCCATTTTATGGTTTTCGATGTTTCGTTGGTTTGAGGCCGTGAGGGGTTACTTGATCTGCCCCAAAACATGTGGACCGAATTGTTAGAATTTCGGGGGCGAGAGCCTACCATCCGTGATCGCCTGTAAATTAGTGGGCTGTTTGGGTGTCTAAATTCCAGAATTTTGGCCAAATCATGTATTCAGATGGAAAAGGCCGAATGGGCCGAGGATCGGTCCCAAAACACGGACCGACCGTGGGAATTTTTGGAGATTCTCGTCGCCCGTGACAAATTCAGAACCGTTGTGGCTGCCAGCAGAATTGTGCTTAAATTTATGTCAGGCACGACCTGAAGTCATGAATTGTTTCAAAATTGAACTGATAGATGAGGGGGCCGTCAGACACCACTTCCTCGTTGGGACTCAACAGCAGATAATACTGAATAAATTATGTTTTTGGTGATTAGAGACCGAATCGGGATTGAAACGCCTACCCAAGAGAACTGGTAGAAGTGTGGGTCGCCGTGGACAACCCACTTACTGCTTTGGGACTCTAAAACAAATTCCGGTTTGTGATAAAGGGGCTGAAATTGTCCATGTGTTTTGGTATGAAATCGAAGTGAAATGAGTGACTTGATTTGGTGTGGTGTAGAAATCAATAGGTTAATGCTTAATGAGGATTAATGAGGAGGTCACAATTATATGGAATATATAATTGTGTATGATAGCCATTGGGAATAAAAAAATTAGATTTGCTCAATTATATGGAATATAATCGAGTATGTTGCCATCGGAGATGAATTATGATTTGCTCAAGTGAGCCACCTTTGGGTGATGGTTGATATCATTGAACACCATACGCGTGTAATTGTAGTTGGACAAAATATGCATATTGTCATATTTGTAAATGGTTTTGAAAATGGCATAATGCATTTTTCATATGCACTGTAACCTGTAGTTAGTGTGGAGTGCATGACAAGGTATTTATAAAAACTAGACATGGTTGGCGTAAAGGACTTCAAAGATTCGAGAATTGAGTCAGAGATGGGCCAATGTGATCATTTTGAAGGAGGACCATGACTGCTTTTGGAAAGCTCACCAACCACCACCTCTAGAGGTCCATTATTTTACCGAACATTGCAGTGTATTTTCTTCAAGAACAACTGGGTTTTGTTTTGAAAATGATTATTTTCTCATACATGGCTTAGGCAAGTGTGAGTGAGTCGGTGAGGACTCGTGGACATGGGATGAAATGTAGAGACATTCAAGTAGGATTATGTATTTACTTGAGTGGTGTTTACTTAGAGCATTGCACCGCACTTAAAGTAGTAGCCCACTTAAAGGCATTCTCCTACGGCTTAGCCTTACCCCGCCGTGGGACCCCCTTATTTCAGTACGTAGAGCGCCGAGGAGACAAATTATTTTGAGGTTGGATTTTGAAGAAGCTTCTGGCTTGTGGCTTGATGGTTTTGTGACACATGTATTAGAATTGTAGATTTTAATATATGTTTGTATAAAACAAAGTGTTACTGGCATTGGCACTATTGGGAGATAATTGAAGAATAGTTATGATAATCGAGATTTTATGGAGTATTGGTTTATGAGCCCAAGAGGTAAATTTTACTTCATGTTGGGATTATATTGCATATATTGGATTGTCTAGGGATGTGGATATGTGTTATTTACACACTGTATTCAGTAGAGCTCCCTGCATAAACTAGACTCGCCCGATTTTCTCAAGTGGCGCTTCTGCAACCCGCATCCACTTGGAGTTCGCGTGGCCACGGTAGTCAATCTGGACCCCCTGTTTTGGGGTATATATAGATATATACATATTTATATATATAGATAACTATATATATATATATATATATATATATATATATATATATATATATATATATAGTTATCTATATATATAAATATGTATATATCTATATATATAAATATCTATATATATAGATGTATATACATATCTATATATATATATTTTTATATATATATCATATATAGATAAGGGCAGGTCTATATATATAGATATTTATATATATATATATATATATATAGGTATATATATATGTATATATATAGATGTATAGTATATATCTATATAGGATATATACATATCTATCTATATGATATAGACATATATATATATGTGAGGAGTATGTATATCTATAGATATATTTATATACATCTATATATAGATATGTATATACATCTATATATATATTTATATATATAGATATCTATATTTATATATATATATATATATATATATATATATATATATATAAACTATATATGATTTTAGATTTATATATATAGATATCTATATATAGATTTATATCTATATATATATATAGTTATGTGCTATATATATATATATATGTATAGATATGTATATATATATAAATGTATATATATATATATATATATATATATATATATATATATATATACATATCTATATATATATATACATATCTATATAGATATATATACATATCTATAAGTAGATATAGATATCTATATATAAAAAATATATATATATATATAGATATCTATATATAGATTTATATATCTATATATATCTATATCTATTTATGGCAGATATTCATATATATATATTTTTATATATAGATATCTATATATCTATATAGAGATATGTATATATCAATATATATATATATATAAATGTTCAAACCGATTGAACAATCCAAAACTCTTATCCATAATAGAAGATGGATAAGGAATGTTCAAATTAATTTGAGCCAAGAAAAAACTTGGTCAAGATCATATTCTCGTACAGCCTTCTTAATTTTATTTAAATTAATCCTCCGTAAGACTAAACAATAAACTGAATCTGAAGAAGTAGACTATTCATCCATACTATTCCGCATTTAAATATAGAATTACTCTTATAAAATTCAAAGATTTAAAGATAAAAATTTTAAACTAAAAACCCTGAGAATAAACAAAATAAAAACATCATAAAAAAAGAGGTTAGATGTTTAAATGTGTTGGGCAATATATAGCCCTAATTGTAAAACAAGGGCAGTGGAAGTTTATCGATAAAGAAGAAGATTATTATTCGAGAATAATACTTCATCTTAAACTGATAAACTTCAAACAAATTCTGAAAATGAAAAAGAATTGAAAAATAGAAATTGTTATGTCAAACAAATATGTTAATGCTCGATCAAGAATTACTAAATGGATTGATCGATAAGACAAAGAGACAAAGCAAATATATGGAAAGGTTTAGAACAACAAAATTCAAAACCAAAGCCTAAAATAAATCTATCACCTTATCAAATGAAAGATATGTTTCAATATTATAAAACAGAACTCGTAACTTTGCAAGATTTGCAGAAGATGAAACAAAATAAAAATTCATAAATAAATGAATTAAAAAACGTACACAAAACCTAGGAGAAAGAATAATCCAACTTAGAAACCAAAAGAATATTTTTCAATGTAAGAAACAAATGAAGAAGTTGAAACTGTACATAGTATGACTATAGTACAAAAGCAAAGATGGTATACAAAGATAACTTTGAAAATCAATCCTGATTACAAAGAGGTTTTTATAGCCTTAATTGATTCAGGTGCTGATTTAAATTGTATTCAGGAAGGATTAATCCCTACTAAATACTTTGTAAAAACAGCTCAAAGATTATCAACTGCTAGTAATGATCCTTTGAAGGTTCAATACAAAATACCACAAGGTCATATTTGCAAAAATGGTATTTGTATTGTTCCTTACTAGTCAAAAACAGTGTCATTTCAAACTGTTTTAGGAACCTTCCTACACAACTTTAGTATCCTTTCAAACTGATAACAAAGGATTAAAAACTAAATATAATGGTCAAGAAATTTTTGAATGAGAAGATATCAGGTTAAAGAAATAAATCAAGTTCAAGATTTTATTTTCTTTACTTCAAAGAAACAAATATGTAAAATTTTCTTCTCGTAAAGAAATACAATATAAAGAAAACTCAAGAAATTTATGTACTTTAATAAATTCAAATAAGAATAAAAATATCCAAAACAAATAGATAAAATTTTGTCCTTCTATACCAAATGCATTTGAATAGAAACAAAGATATAGTTTCTTTACCATATTATGAAAAAGGATTTCTTCAAAACAAATTCCTATAAAGCTGTAAATTTATTCAATGGACGCCTAAACCCGAACCAAGTGATCACCACAACTCATGGACACTCGTGGAATTGAAGTGACCCGACATTTTTCACGAAAATCTGCAGCCCCGACACGGAGCTTTACCCAAATAAGAAAACTAAATACCATTCCAAAGTCAGCTCATTATATTCAATAATATGAGTAAGACCCAATCACCTGGGGCTCCATAAACAATACTCATCATACTACAACAACTATATCCAATAGTTTCCAAAGAGTTAATAATTTACTCTATACAACATATGGTTAAAATTAGAAAAATTCTAATACATGAGAGATATCTGGGGCTGCCGGTTTCACAATCCCGCTTTTCTTCTCTAATCTCGCCCTAGACAGCTGCCCCCGCACGCTCCCCGACCAGAAAGGGGTCCCATCACTGGCAGCGTCATAGGAGAATCGGCCCAAGGGGCTACTCACCACCTGGCGTGTAATGGTTTCGCAAGTGAACACTCATTCATGTAAATGCATGATCCTACTTGAATGTCTACATGACTAACTCGTGATCCCGAGTCCTCATCGACTTCCTCTCACACCCGCCAAGCTCCGATGAGAATTATTATATTATTGGGCGGACAACCTCTCCTACGTATATATCAATTGGGCCATCCGACTATCAGATATATATTATTTGCTCAGGGATTACCTCCGATGAATAAATATCAACTCAACGCTCCGACTGCTGATATATATTATTTGATTTGGACTACCGATAATTTACATTTGGGGGACTACCCCGAACCTTGTTTCTCTCTTAGGACTCATCTCATGCACTAACTCCTATATTCCTAGGATGTTCCAAAGGTGTATGGAATGCACATGCGCTCCAATTACCTAATCACATGCAAATATATAACACAAATATATTCATAAAAATTAAATCACACAAACATGTTATGTAATTTTTATCATTTCCAAACACCAAAATTAGCTAACTGGCTAATGTTCAAACACAAGGCCCATTCGAATTACTTAACCAACACGCATTTCCTTCCAAAAATACATTTTTGGTCAGATATTCCTAGGAACAAAAGAAACCCTGGCTTCATCACCCCCGACACCTCAAATAATCCTAGGTTCATATTCAACCTCGCATTTCACTACCACCACCGGCCTCAAATCCAACCATGCAATACATGATTCAAACCACAAAACACCATTTTCATAGTTCATGAGACGGAGCAGCCACGGCTGCCCATTTGGTTTAAAAAATTTGTAGTAATCTGGTCCCATGCTTCGGGATCGATCCAACTACTCTAATGGCCTCTGAACGACTCAAACATTCAAAAATACTAAAAATGGGAATAAACCCAAGTAGTAGGGAGGAAACCTACCTCGAGTTTGAAGAAACTCACTAAAACCGGAGTCCACGCAGAGACCGCTCCGTAGAACGCCTTCCTTCGTCCCGAAGACCGCCGACTGGATTGGCGCTGGGATTTAGAGAGAAGTACTCTCTCTCACTAAAATTCCTCCCCCCCAAACTGAACTCACCGCATCCCCTCTGTCCAAATACTCGTTTCTGCCCGTTTTTTTGTTCTTTTTATAATTGGAGAAGAAGACTTCAACCGCTTCATTTGTCCTTAATGCCATTTAATCAAATTAAATCAATTAATTCCTCTCTTTCTCCGAAGCTTTGACATTCCCAAGCACTATCCACTCTTCTATTTCATCATTTCTCTACTATACCACTTATGGTACATGAGTACTTGTTATGTGTGACTTTCGCCGTGATCGAAAATCGCTTTACTAAGACTAAACGCGATGCCTCGAAAAACGTGCCAACTCCGACTGTCTCAGAATATTACGAAATTTTTCGTGCTAACTGTATTTTTCGAGACGATTCCAACGGTGAAATCCATTTTGTCATCCGAGATCTAGAGAATAAATTACGGATTTTTAATCGAAATTAAAAATTTTGTAATTGAAATTACGATTTTGCCCTTTCAAAATTTGAATTTCTGCCCTACATTCTCCCCTTCCTTGTGCGGAATTTCGCCTCGAAATTCAGGATCTATCACACCACATGCATATGCAACGCGCACTCTACCATGTACATGCAAACAGCCATTTAAATCTGGGGAACGACTAAAACCACTAGACCTTCATCCCTAAACAAAGAAGGGGATAGGTGGTCAAAGATCGTGTCCCCGCTCCCACGCTGACTCCTCCACCCATAGCGCCTCCATAGCACCTTCCATCAGTCGCCAGCCTTGGCGCCGCAAGACCCGATCACGGCCATCAATCCATGCACACCGTCCTCTCAAGGTCCCATCCGTGTCAATCTTTTACCGCCTCAATCCACCATATGAGCCGGATCCGAGATATCTCTATACGGAGACGGAAACGCCACACCTCCGACACACGGCCAGAACGCTAACCGCACGCAAGAACTGTGCCTATCATCTCGAGTATCTCGAAGGTCCAGTCAACCCTGGGCGATAGCTTCCGCTCGCCGAACCTAACCACTCCCTCTTAGGCAGGTCACCTTCAAGAAGATCATCGTGATCACCAACCTCGAACTCTAAGGGTCGACGTCAGACATCTATATAGCCTTCCGCAGCCCCCGGAGCCGAGAAGACGCTTATCGTATCAAGCTCACCTTCACTGAGGTGTCTCTAATCAACCGACCATGATGGATCTCTCCCACTTCTGGGCCCATCCTAATCTGACCTTACATGGCCTCCCATACAATGCCTCATGGTGCCATTCGTATACCTCGCCCGATAACTATCATAGAATACCCCACTAAAGGTAATTAACTTTCTCTACCCTTATGATCCAGACACATGTTCGAAACATGCCCTAACACCCGTATGTAATCCATACACACGTAACCCTATTAATAACCCGCTTGGTGTAACCGCTAACCTCTCCAAGGTCACAATCATCGACATACAATCCAATGGACTGGTCAACTCAATCCATGCCATGCATATCATCCATTTTAATGAGCCCCTTGCCGCCAACAACATCCAATGAAATTTCCAAAGGGGTATTCAAACCGAGTCACCCTCACCCATCACTCAACTCTAAGTCTACGGATAACCTTTGTCCGTGTTTTCATCTCGAAAGCAACACAATCCTTCTGCGCTTACATTTCAGCCTCTTACATTTCCTCGATTCAAACTATGAGTCTTCACCGGACGTAGTCCTCAAAGATAACACCCCAACCCACACTCACCAAAAGCTATGAATGACCATACCGCACCCACATCCACTGACATGATGTTACCAAAAGGCACGCCAACGCACATTATATCCATATACATCGCGACACCAACTGGGGTCCACCATGAGTAGGAATCTGAGATTTCAAGACTCATAATTCAAATTATCAGTCAATCGGTCACCCTACATTCATAGTGGAAGACCATCTATACCGGGCTTCTCTAAAGGCCTGCAACCTCTAAGCCCAACCACGTCGGTTTCGTATGACAACCCTGCACTCTAGGTCTCAATGCCATCGATAACGATGGTTGTCAACTCATCCATGTCGTTTCTGACATCAACAAAACCAATATGTCTACCACCCTAAGCCTCCACCACGCCTCGCTGCGCCGACTGACCATCCCTAACTCAATCCACACTCCGCCCCGCCTATTTGTGTTACTGAAGGTCGATAGCACCCTAAACTCGAAACTAGTTCCTCTAACCCTTACTAGTGGTGTGGAGGAATGAACCCAGATACTCTCCCGTTTCTACCGTCAACAGGACTTGTTGTCCCAAGCCTGGGATCCCTATCTCGCAATCCCACACTCATGCCCAATCCCGGCCCTAGTCCCGAAAACTGCGGAAGGTAAGTCTTCTACCTTCCGAACTAGGAGAAAGCTTTGATCCTCCCTCTTCAACAACACCCGTATCCCGAGGTTCAAAGTATCCTCGATTTCTCTCTCACAGGTCGCAATGCCCCAAATCCAGAGTCCACATCCGCTGTGAAGTCCTACGATCCCGCCTCGAACGGAATCGCCCATTCTCATGTCTCTTCAGATTACTCCACCGGTAATCCCAAAGTGAAACCACGTGATTCCCGGCATTTACGCCATTATCTCGGCCCTTTCAACGCATCACGCTTCAACCTTTTAGTCGACCGACACTCCCGTGTTTACACCACGCATTCAAAAAATCTCCCCTCAAGAAGCTAGTAACCAGACTTCGCTGAACTTAAATAAGACACCCGGGATGGTCTCTTAATGTTTTATAAAGTCAACCTCGTTTATACTCATGCTCCCACTCGACCGAGCAGACTAAAATGTCATCCACGAAGATTACGACAAACTGATCTAGATAAGGTTAGAACACCCTATGCACGAGATCCATGAATGCCACTAGCGCATTCGTCAATCCAAAGGGCATCACCGTAAACACAAAGTGCCCATAACGCGTCCTAAACTCAGTCTTAGGGATATCTGTCTCCCTAACTCGCCGATACACCAAAGGTGAAGGCCCATTCGCGCAAATTCCCGCCTTCAATCGGGTCAAATAAATCGCCCCTGCGAGTAGATACCGACTCGAATCGTGAATTCCTATTCAATCGCCCCGTGGGCTGACGTACGGGCCGAGGGCTCTCGCTTCTCTTCTTTCTTCGCGAACTGCATCGTGTTCGCCCATGGTAAAGTACTGGCCTAATAAACCTCGTCTAATAAATTTCTAGAAGGATCGGGAAGTTCCGCAACTCAACCGGTGCCATCCTATGGAGTCATAGAGATGGTTGAAGTAATTGTGGTGTAACTGATACCTAAGTCTACCTCCCTATGCGGAGGTAGTCCAGGTAGCTCATCTGGAAACATCCACACATTCGCAAACTACTCGAGGTAGATCTAAGTCTGGCCTCACCTCGTCCTCTAGGGTAAGGCTCGCTAGCCAACCCGCTTAACTGTCTCCCTCGATACAATTGACTCAGATAACACCGGGGAAAATATGTTCGGTCTCCTCAAATACCACACAAGAGTACCCCGTCCTTCGCAGCGTAATCCTCCCACGCTCACAATCGATAACGACCCTGTAAGCTATCAGCCAACCCATCCTCAAGATGCCCTCGAACTCTGACATGTCCATAATCCTCATGTCCATTGTGAGTAGAGTCCCCGAGATCTCTAACTCGCAACCTCGACCTATCATTCCATTTTCCCGCCCAATCCTCAGGGAAGAACTCCTCACATACAACGAATTCTGGGTCTCTAGAGGTCCTTGCCCATTTCCACCATATTTGGGCCTCATTCTCTAGCTAGAACGCAGCTGGTCTAATCTGGGTCGCGCCGTGAGGTAATTCCAGCCCTAACACTTTCTCCTCGTTTCGCATGAACCAATGGTCTGGCCACCACCCGACCTCCCTCCTCCTCCCGAAAGGCTCCGAGGATACGCGCCCTAAAACCTCCCTGGGGGTTACTAGATCTCCCGTCTACCCGCATACCCGCCCGAGAGCAGCACTTACTGCACACCCACACCACTAAAAGTTCACGATTCAAAACACTCACTCAGGCTCGACCGCACCCCGCGGACATTCTCTACATCCTCGCTTCTACTCAGCCATTTACACACCAACATGGCAAACAAGCAATCATTTACCTTCACTACCAACTAGTAAATGCGAGCATCGACACAAGACTCACCATCCCGAATCGACCTGTCATTCTGGCGTACGCATCAACCACTCAATTCATTTTATTTCACAAAATTCTATGCCCTCTTGTTCCTTTCAAGATCAAAACCCAAGGGTCGTAATTTCATAACCTAGTATTCGCCCTTTTTCCCATAATGCACATACCATGCATATAAGACTCCAAACACAACTACCGCGCAACCACGATTTCATATGGTAGTTAACTAATACAAAGATTCTAAGGCATAACCATGCCCGAGACACTAATCATACACATACTCAAGCAGTATACGCAATCAATTTCTCAAGGTTAAAATATCATTAACAAAATTTTATTTTCAGTAATTTTATTTTTGAAAATTTTATTTTTCGAAAATTTTATCAAAATTTATTTGATTTTTATTTGATTTTATTTGAATTTAATAAATATTATTATTATTACTTTTTTTTTTTAAAAATTTTATTTTTACAATGAATGGAAGGTTCATTTATCGACCAAGAAAACATCGGAATGAAACCGCTGAAAATCGTCGAAGGCACCGGTGCACGGGCCCCCGCCACCGCACGGCGCCGCGCGCCGCCCACCCACGCCTGTGCCGCCACGGCCGCCGCGCTTTACGCGCAGCCCGCCGCACCGCTGGCTACCGCGCTACCGGCCGCCGCTTCAGCGCGCCTACGCTCGGCCCACGCACGCCCTGCAAATACGCCGCCGGGCCAGGCTGGGCCGTTTCTCCGCTGCGCTACCGCGCTTCTGCCGCTCTCGCCGCCTTCAAAGACGCGTCATGGCGTTTCACGCGTCACAGACGCCAACAAACAGTTCATTCCAAATTTCATTGCCTAGCCCTTCATTGTCGCAATACAATTTTTGTATCATGACACGCTTTTCCCCAGTTCTCCTGCAAACTAATACACTCTGAACTCGTATTTGTGATACGCTTTGTCTCTCAAATTAACTCCACCACTCTATCACAATGACATAGTGTATTGGTAACACACTTCAAAGAACCCACCGCCTATGCTGCAATGGCACTAAATTCCTCAGAATATAAATTTTTTTCTTTCTCTCTCACAATACAACCGGGCAAGAGTCTCTTCAAAATTTCCAAGACAAAAAAATTTTCGTTTTTATTGCAAATGATTTTTTTTTCATTTACTTCCAAAATCGTAAAAAAATTCCTGAAAATCACTAAAATAGAGAAATTATTTAATTTTAGAAACCTTAGAAAACCTAGAAAATTATTTTTTTACTCTCATAACAAAATAAATTTTATAGTTTATTTTCTTTTCCTATTTATCAAAAATTTTTCTTCTACTCCAAATAAATTTCTTATAAAAAATTATTTTCTTATTTTAACATTTCTTCTTCCTATTTTCCAACATCCAAAAATAAATTTTTTTGTACTTATTTTTTATTTACTTTCTTCACTTATTACAGAAACCCTAAAAATTAAATTTCTTCACTCTAAACCAAATAAATTACGAATTTATTCATTTATTTCTCTGCTCAAGCTTTCTACACACTGTAAACACTCAAAACAGTACACATCATCCTATGCTATCAACCAAGTATATCACCCATAAAAATTCCAATCACATAACACCTACAATTCATGTTATACAACCAAGCATGCAAGCACACTTCACAAAAAAATCCAATCAAGGACAAAACACACCAAACACGTGGCCTGGTGAAATCCAGTTTTGTCCCGTGATTTTCCTAGGTAATCTCATACCTAAACTCAACATCAAACCACTCTAGTGGCATGCTTTATTCAACTATGGCCTAAGCCCAAGCCCGCAGCCTCTAGGTTTCACAGATACCTATACTCCACATCAAACCACCTAAGCGGTGATGTGATACCAACCCGAGCTCCCTAGGTAGTCGATACTAAGCTCCGATACCGTTTGACGCCTGTGTAATCCCTGATCATCCGTCAACCCGCCGGAATATCGTGAATGTCGCAAAGGACCCTTACATTTTTCAATGGTAAAATCGCGTAGCCCTTTATACTGGAGCTCTACCATATAACCTTAAATACCATTCCCAAATTAATATATTCACAATATGGCAAGATTCCACTCACGAATTACAACATCATCATACAACAATTGCATCTAATAGTTTCAAAGAGTTAATAATTTACTTATAACATATATTAAAATTAGAAAATTCTAATACATGCAGATATCGCTGCCAAGCCCCAATCCCGCTTCTTCAATCTCACTCAGATCAGCCGTCCCCCGTGATTCCCACTGTAACAAAGGGTCCCACGACTGGCAGCGCTCATAGGAGAATCGCCCTGGCGGGCTACCAACCACCACGGCAATGTTCCAGTAAACACTGTCCGCTAAATGATGATCCTACTAATGTCTAAGCATGACCAACTCAATCCTGAGTCCACGAGATTTCACACGCCATGAGAATTATTATATTATTATGGATAATTCCCTTTCCAATGAATATATATCACTGGTCATCCACGATTGATATATATTATTGTCAGGACTACCTCCGATGAATAAATATCATCTGGGGTCATTCCAATGCTGATATATATTATTTGATTTCGACTACCCTCCGATAATTTACATTTTAGACTACCCTCCGAACCTTTGCTTCTAGACTCATCTCATGCACTAACTCCTATATTCAAAGATGTTCCAAGCAGCATGTATGAGAATGCATGTATGCCGCCTAATTCATTTAATTACATGCAAATATATAACACAAATATATTCACATAAAAATTAACACTAAACATGTTATGTAATTTATCATTTCAAACACCAAAATTACTAACTTGGGCTATCGTTCAAACATTGCCACCCGATTCGAATTACTTAACCAAATTATTTTCCTAAAATACATTTTATCACTATTCCTAGAACAAGAAACCCTAGGGCGATCAGTTCTCGACACTCAAATAATCCTAGGTTCATATTTCATCCCAGATTTCACGGTCGCCTACATTCTTCAAATCCAACTAATACACAGATTCAAACCACAAAACACCATTTTCATACCCATTATAGCTTGGGAGCAGCCTACTGCCGCTCCATTTGGTTTAAAAAAATTTGTAGTAATTCGGTCCCATGTTTGATCGATCCAAGTCCCTACTTCAATCGACTCAAAGATCTAAAACACTAAAAATGCAGAATAAAACCCAAGTAGGGAGAAAATCCTACCGAGGAGCTGAAGAAACTCACTAAACGAGTCCACGCTGTGAGCTCGCCTCCGAAGGTAGGTGAACGCCTTTCTTCTCGTCCCGAAGACCGCCGACGCTGATCGCTGCATTTCTAGAGTAGGCGCGGCTCTCTCACTAAAATTTCTCAAACTCCGAACTCACCGGTATCCTCTGTCTGGGCCGCTCTGCCCGTTTTGTTCTTTTATCAATCGAGAAGAAGATTAATCGCTCATTTGTCCTTTTGAATGCCATTTTAATCAATTGGGTCTGTCATCTTTTCTGGGGCGTGATATTCAGATTATTCTTGCCTTCCGATCATTTCTATTATATTGCTTTTGGCGTACATGAGTACTAAAGAGTGGTGTGACTCGTCAGATCGTAAAATCGCTTTACTTAATTCGGAACGCTGGCGCTCGAAAAACGCGCCAACTCCGATTGTTCCTAATATTGTTTACATTTTTCGTTAATCAGATGATCGACTTCACCCGGTGATCCGCTTCATCATCCCGAGACCAGAGACATTAAATTTCATTACTTTTAATCGAAATTAAAAATTTTGCACTGAAATTATTATTTGCCCTTTTCCAAAATTTGAATTTCGCCCATCAAATGAGTCCTGAACTCCTAATGACAAAAAAAGAGATTAATGATCTCTTAAATAAAAACTTATAAGACCTAGTCATTCACCATGGAGTTAAAAGAGCTTTTTAAGTGTCCAAAAGCTTCTAATTGTAGAAAGAGAACTGTTATGACAATAGTAAACCACCAAGTCCTTACAAATGATTTAGGCATCCAATACCTAATAAAAAAGGATTTAATCCAAGAATTTTATATAACACCAATTTTCAAACGATATGAACTGCTTCGGCAAATTCAAATTAAACCGTAATATATACAAAACTCGCATTTACTGCTCCATTTGGACATTATAGAATGGAATGTGATGCCGTTTTGGTTCTGGGGTTCTTCGTAATTTCAAATATGATAATGAAATATTCAATGAATACACTAGATTTTCTATTGTTTTATATCATTAATGTTTTATATTTTCAAATTCAATCGAGGAGCATTTCAACATTTAGCAAATTTTTTCAAAATTAAGAGAGTAATGGTTTAGTAATGCAACAAAAATTAAATTGTTTCAAACAAATATTAGGTTTTTAGATTTGATATTAAGACCTTTAGAAATTTCAATTTTCTGTGAATAAGGCAAAATGTAATTTTAATTACAAATTGTAATTACGTTAAAAATCCGTGACCAATTTCTAGACTTGAGACATAAACGGATTTCTGACCTGGCTGGACTGCCTCACAATTTGAAGAAAACAGCCTTCGTGAATTTTCTCGAGACAATGCACACACTGCTTCGAGGCATCGCGCTTTGGTGTCAGAATTCGCTGATGTGACGAAAGCCACATATAACATGTACTCAAGTGTACCATGAAGGTAAGGAGTAGATAAATATGAAAATGATGGCTTGAGGTAAAAGTCAATATCAAATCGCAAAAGAGACTGGCATGTCATTTGTAGATTTGATTTTAAGTCATAAAAGACAAAAAGAGTGGGGCTAGCCTTTCATCTCTCCTGCAAGACAAGCCAAAACGTGAGAAGCCATACATATTATTTCGTCCAAAAGAGGTTGCCATGAGAGAGTTTTAGAGAGAGAGCGCTTCTCTAAGTTGCACACAACCGACTCCACACTTAGAGAAGCAAAAAACCTACTCCACGCTTAATATGCCACAGTGACTTGCTTTATGGGAGTTTCAAACTCTGGTGAGATTTTTCTCTCCTACTACTTTATCTCTACTTTTTATGTTTTTCTAATGTTTGAGTCATCGAATATGACAGGGCATTGGGATTCACCAAAACATGGGACCTGAATAAATACAATTTTTCAAACTGAATGTATGCTCAGTCGCCCACTACGCGCTGGTATGAAAATGCACTTTGTGGTTTGAATTGTAGCGAATGACTGAGGCTTGTTCTGGGCCAGTGAGATGGGTTTATATATGAACCTATAAATTATTTGAGAATCAGAAACAAACCCAGGATTTTTACCGTTCTAGAAGGGTGCCCCAAAATGTATTGGGAAAATCTGGTTTCGATTAAGTAATTCGAATCGAATTGTTCAGGTTAAGGACACAGCCTGATGAAAGGACTTTGGTGTTTGAAATGATAAATTTCATAAGATTTTGTGTGATTTAATTTTAATTAAAAATATATTCATGTTTATATATTTTGAGAATGTACTAGACCTGATAAACTCGGCTACATAGAATTCCATACGCACTGGGAACATCCTAGGACCATAGGAGTTAGTGCATGAGACAAGTCTGTAGAAAATGGTTCTGAGGCTGTCTAATAATGTAAAATGGCCTGAGGGTGTCCTAACTAAATATTAATATATCAACCTGGGCTTGATGCCCATGATATATGTATTCATCGGAGGTGGTCCATCGCGATAATTGATAGATATCAATCGCTTTGTCAATGGATATATGATACACTCCAGGTTGTCCACTAATAAAATATTAATTTCATACAAGGTCAGCGAAAGTGTGAGAGAAATGGCGAGGACTCTGATCCGGCTGGCCTAGACATTCAAGCAGACTGCATTTGTTTGAATGTTTAGTTTGAAATTGAACATTGCACCGACTTAGGTGGTGAGTGAATTGACTTAGATGATTTTCCTATCGAATATCACCTCGCTTATAACTCTTTATTTTACTGTGTACCTGAGCTAAGTAGGGACTAGCTACATCCTAGAAGTTCAGTTTTGAAGAAAGCTTGATGGTTTTGATGGTTTTCCATATGTATTAGAACTCTCATTTTGATATATGTTGTATAAGAGCCATTTATCACTCTTAACTATAGATATGGTTATGTTGATGGATATTGTTTTATGGGCCCAAGCCAGGTCATGGATCCATGTTGTTATCCTCGACGTTATATTTGGATCGTTTGATGCTTCTTATATGTGTTCAGATGGTAGAGCTCCCCAGACAAAGGAGACTCGCCTGATTTTCTAGTGGCGCTGGGTAACCCGACTCCACTTACATTCCGCTGCCGACGGGGTAGTCAACGACCCCGGCTCGGGGCGTCACAAAGCTGCATCGCAGCCAGGTATACGAACAATACCTGGAGCTCGAGTTAGGGTATCCATCACCACACGGTGTGGTATGCGATGTAGGCGAGTAGGAAGGCACGAGAAATTAGAACACCGCATGTGTTTTGATCAGATCATGTGATGCAAGAACATGTTGTAACATGTGATCATCACTGCCTGTGAATGGTGTGCTGCCATGTCAGCAGGAGAGTGAAATGATATGTGTGCTTAAGGGAGTTAGCAGCAATGTGCAGAAAAGGCGTCGGTGCCAAAGTAAAAAAAAATAATATAGCAATTTATAAATTTATTTAGCCTATTAGATAATGAAAATAATTTTCTAAGTTGAAGAAAATCTGAGGAATAAATTTATGAATATATTATGAATTTATCAGAAAAAATGATTTTAAGGATTTTGTGGTTTTTCATGATCGCTGGAATTAAAAAAAATTATTTATCATGAAAGAATTTTGGTGCGAGTTGAAATCATACCAGAATGGTCATAGGCTGGCGCAGTTCGCTCAAGGCCCCGCCACTATACGCCACGCGCCACATACTCCGCTGGCCGGGTTCTACGATATGGTCACGCGTTACTACATGGCGCTTGGCGTGGGCCGAAGGCAGGTCGGGCGAAGGCGCCGGGAAATGGGCGATGCGCAGTACAAGATCGTTAATGCAAGACGCTGAGAATGTCACGCCACACGCCAGTTCCTTTTAGTACACACATCATTGGACACTTACAATAATATTTTTGAGGCCATGCACACATTGCGCCCTGCCATGACGACTACGCACTGCTAGGCTTGCCGGGTGCTCGGGCATCAGCCGGGTTTTTGACCGATTTTCAATCACGATTTAGACACTGCTAGTCTACCATGAACACTATTCATAAACACTTGCCTTATAAATGCCAATTATTAATTTCAAATTAATTAAAAAAAATCAAATAAAATTGAAAAAAAAATTTGAAAATTTTAAGTCTAAAAAGATATATAAAATTCTTGTGGATCAATGATTTAAATTAGATAAATTGTCCTACAGGCTTCATGTTAAAATGTAGGAACTTGATGTATTACGCTTTTGTAATCGTTTCGATTAGTGCCCTAAGTGTGTTTATGCCTTGAGATGATCGGCTGCCGGTCGACCATGTTGATTGCAGATGGCTAGCAGAGGCGAGCGCACGAGACATCCACGTGGTTCCGGCCAAAGGCACCACCGACAGTATGATCACCGCCAGATATTCACCGCGTGCTCACAGGCCGCAGGCACAAAGGCTTTATCACAAGAAAGTAATGGATAGTCAGTGAGGTCCTAGTAACCTCCAGAGATCTGCAGCGCATCACCCTCTGAAGACATTCGTGGAGGAGACCCGATGGTGGTGCATTCATTGGTTTCGATGCAGAGAACTGATCGGAGGCCATGGAGATCACCTCCATGACGAATGTGAGTCAGCCGGTCGACTGCACCAGGAAGCAGGTCCGGAATATGGTGGAGATGGGTTGGGGGTTTGAGACCAGAGACCATGACATGGGCGAGTTCAGAGCCGCTCATGAGCAAGTATTTTCCAGAGATCACAGACACGCCCAAAGCTCGTGGAGTTCCGAGTCAAGCAGTGATGATGACAGCTGATGACCACGTGGCCCGATTCCACTGGGCTAGCCGATTTATAGACGATTACGCATACTGATGGCCAAGGTTAGAGGTCGAGAATGGACTGAGGTCAGCCCATTCAGGTTGGGATTGTATGGACTGCCACAGTGATGGATTCTGGCTGTCGGACGGCCCGAATTACAGAGAGTTACGGAGGATGCTCCTGAACACTGGAGTAAGGAAAAGCAGTGGCAAGAGGAAGGACAATTACTCTTCCTCCGGGCCAGAAGATGAGACGAGGGCCTCAGTTCAGATCCGCAGTCGCGCCATCTTCGCCAAGGACAAGATAGAGAGTTGTCACGCAGATGTATGAGAGTCGCTAACAAGACAGATGGAAAGCCCATTCGTCGCCTTGACACATGAGACGGGACGGGGTCTCCAGAGACAGATTCCGTGGTTTTCGGATAATATCACATCCCAACAAGAAGGAACAGAGAGGAGGCAAGATATCTCCACAACATACAAAAGCTGTACTGTGAGCCAACATCTAAGCCAGGATTTGCACTCAAATCTGATATTTCACAGAACTGAGAGGCCAGAAACAGCAGAGGCAAGAGGATCTGGGGCCACGTGCAGGGACCTCGTGGGTCTGTGTGGGCAGATCGGCGCCACATACCCCAAGCTGAAATAATGATCAGCCTATGGTTCGCTATCTCGCCACGGGCAAGAGTGTTATTTGATTCCGTTTCGCATTCATTCATTGCTGTACCACAGATCGAGTTTGGGCTAGATAACAGACCCAGAGCTCTCAGACGTGAGTTCCCCATGGATTAAGCAGAATAGTGGACGATATGTGAGGTTGCGAAATGAGATCTCGAGACTCCACTCCGCAAGTGGACCCCGAGGGTCATGGATATGTCGGGAGTTCTGGTCATCCTCGGGGATGGATCGCTGACAAAACTTATTGTGGTCATTATCAATCAGGATAGGAGAGTTATTACCGCCTACACGCAGGCGACAGACGCAGCAGATTTCGCGAGATAAGCATGGCATTTCGCCACATAAAGTGGCACATCAGGTACAGGATAGTTGGCTGGTTGGCTATCGAGCCTTACCTTAGAGGACGGCGAGTTCGGGACCGGCTCTACCTGGGCAAAGCAGTATGTGGATGTTTTTCCAGATGAGTTACCTGGACTACCTCCATAGTGGTGTACTTCGTATCGAGCCACTCAGATTTCACCCATCTCATGACTCCGCAGATGATGGCCCGCTGAGTTGCAGGAACTCGAGTCCAGCCATGGGAGCTATCGACAAGGGGTTCATTGCACTGGTGCACTTCCTCATGGGAAGCCTAGTTCCCATTTGCGAAGAAGGAAAGACAAGACCCTTCGACCGCGCTGACGTCGGGCTGAAATAAACCAAGTTATTTATCAAGAATCTGCAGATCGCTACCGAGGATTGATGATTTATTTGATCAGTTGGAGAGGAGCCGAGTCTACTCCGTAAGATAGACCTTCAAAATCGGTTACCACATCACCGAGGGCGGATACGATATTCCTAAGACGCGGCTAGACGCGCAGACGTGGGCACTCCATGAAGCTTACGTGATGCCTTGACACGAACGCGCCAAGAAGATTCATGGACCTCATGCATAGGTATTCCAACCTGCATTTAGACTGGGGCCGTCGTAGTCTTCGTGGACGCATATCTTGATCTACCCCACGATGGCAACGAGTATCACTCGAGGATCGCTTTTACAATTCGTCGGTAGAGACCATCATATACGCCAAGTTCCGTAGAAGGCGCGTGAGTTCGCCATCGAGGCGAGATTTTCGACACGAGTGTCAAAGATCGTGAGTGTCACGACCAGAAGGTCCTCTGTAGCACCCGAGAAATTCACCTTCGGAATAAGGGCAAAATCTTGGGCTCTTGATTATAAAATTTTAATTACTGTTAAAAGTCCTAATTAATTTCAGCCCTACTTACCTAAACTGACATCGCCACTGGCCGATTCCGCCTCACGAAATCTAGTTAGCACATAAAATTTCGTGAATTTGTCGAGATACGGAGCTCAAGACGCTTTTCGAGGCATCGCATTTCGCGTGTCAGAATCGCTTTTCGATGCGACTAAAGGCGCATATAGTATGTACCAAGCGTACCATAAGTGGTAACAGTGAGAAATAATGAAATGGACGGTCGAGATAGTGCCGGTGTAACCCAAATCCAGGTAAAAGAAGGAATTAATTGATTAAATGAGGGGCAAACTTGTAATTTTGAGAAGAATATCTTCTTCCAATTTAAACGAAAGGCAAAAACGTAAATGGGCCTATGGGGGAGATGAGGCGCGGATAGAGCAAATGTAGATTCTGTGAGAGTCTCCACTTCTAGAAAAGACAATCCATCTGCTGGATTTCTTTGTTTTTTTTTTCAAAGAAGGAACGCTCTATCACGGAAAGCAGCTACGCGTGATCCCTGCCATAGTTTTCATAACTCCAAGAGGTAGGATTTTCTCTCACTATGCTTATTCCCATTTAAGGGTTTTTCGATGTTTCGGGGCTGGTTTGAGGCCGTGAGGGGTTGCTTGATTCTGGCCCCAAAACATGGGACCGGTGTTAGAAATTCTTGGTGATTTTTCTCCCATCCGTGATCGCTTCGTAAAATAGTGGGTCGTTGGGTGTTGACGCACCAAAATTGCTTGTAAATGCATGTCATGAGAAACGCCGAATGGTATTGACGGTCCGTACATGTAATCACTCAGGAATTTTTGCACTACGAGGGCAGTCCGCAATGTTGTGTGTATGGACTGCTATGGGTTCTTTATAATTTAATGAATAAATTATGCTTGTGATTATAAGACCTAATTGGGAATGGAAACGGTTCCATCAAGAGGAACCGATGTGGTAGTGTGGCTGCTTCTCCGTGGACACCCCACTTTGTTTTGCTGGGAACTCGTAAAATAAATTCCTTGCCAGATAATCAATAAATTGTCCATGTTTTGGTACAACAAGTGAAAATGAGTGACTTGATCTGGGTGTGGTGTGGTAAAAACCAATAAATAATGTTTAATGAGTATTTATTGATAAAGTCACAATTATATGGAATATAATTGTGTATGTATAGGCCATCAGAATAAAGATACGAGATCGTTCAATTATATGAATTATAATCAGAGAGTTAGCCATTGGAGATGAAATTATGAATTTCGTCGAATTGAGCTAAATTCAAGATGTTTGATGTGTCGAATTGGTTACGCGTGTAATTGTAGTCATTGAAAACATGCATGTCGATATATGGTAAATGATTTTGAAAATGGTATACGTTTTCATATGCACCTGGTGCAGCCTGTAATTGTGAGTGCATGATGCTGTATTTTTGCAAACGGATATGTTTGGCAAAGAATCTCACAAAGATGATATTCCTGAGAATCGGGCCTGAGACGGGCCAACAGACGACTTTAATGGTATGACTTACGACTTCTGAAGCCTACTCAAATCAATTCACCCCTGAGTAGTCTCATACACCCGAATATTTCTAGTATATTTCAAGAACAAAAAGTTTTGTTTTGGAACATTTCTATTTTCTCATGGTCAGGCAAGTGTGAGTGAGTAGGTGAGGACTCTTCCAGACATGGGGATGACATGGTGACATTCAAGCAGATCACGTATTTACTTGAGTGTGTGTTTGATTCGATATATCAGACCGCACTTAGGTGGTGAGAGCCCACTCTAGGCTTATCTTCCCATCGGCTTTAGCTCACCTACGTGGGACCCCTTTACTTACAGGTACTGTATGAGCTGAGGAGACATCCCATTTTTGTGTCAGATTAAGAAGCCGGCTCAGGGCTTGAGGGTTGACATACATGTATTAGGAATTGTAGATTTTAATATATGTTTGTATAAAACAAAAGTGTTATCAAGTATTGAATTATCGGGATAATCAAGAAGAAGTTATGATAATTGATCTTAAGAGTATTGGTTTATGAGCCCAAGAGGCAATTCTATCATAAGCTGATTATATTGCATAAATTTGGGCTACTTGGGATGTTTCATGTGTGTATTTTAATCGCCCCAGACAAAGGAGACTCGCTCGATTTTCTAAAGTGGCGTCGCAACCCGACCACTGTATTCGCGGTTGATTCGCAGTCAACGGACCCTGATCGGGGCGCTACAAGGTCGAGGCAAAGGATGAGCTGGGAGAGACCGTCGCCGATACGTGAAGCTGGGATCACCGGCATTACGGTGAGATTCATCGAGGATTTCTCCAGACGGGCAAAGACCTATGACTAGGTCAATCTCTGGCGAGGTCAAGTTTGAGTGGGATGACCGCGCCGAGGCATTCCAGGAGTCAAGAAGAGACTTACTACCCCATCTCTGATAGTTCCACAGGGGACAGGCGGACAAAGGTATTTGTGGATGCCTCGAGGACGTGATCGGGATGTGTTTTGATGCAAAATCCGGAGGGTAGTAGCTATGGTTCTCGCGGGCTTGAAGAATCATGAGCACTACCCCACATGATATGATACGTCGTAGTCTTCGCCTCAAAGATCCGCGCCCACTACTGCATGGTGAGTGAGTTCAGGCGCACTGCACTACAAACCGGGCACATTTTCACAGCTAGACCTTAACATGAGGCAACGCAGATGGATGGAGTTCCCAGAGGATTATGACTTCACTTTGCATTACCACCCCGGGTAAGGCAAATGTGGTAGCCGATGCACCACTGAATACCGAGGAGCCGCTAGTATAGCTTCTGGGAGCGGGCAAGATGCTCGAGACTGCGGCCATTTGGGCTACGCAAAGATGCCGAGCGTATCTGTGGTACTTTGGGAGTTTAGTGGTTAAGCACCGTCTCTCGTGAACAGAGTGATTGAGTCCCAAAGGGCGTGACGTGCAGATAGCAGTGTCCATCGTGACGTATACAATAGTGACCCAAGACGAGGGTCGAATCGCTCACGCAAATGGTAGTCTTCAGCATGGGACTGAGCAAGGGGTTCCCCAAATAATCGATTTCCGAGAGAGGAGATTCTGTGTGGAGTTTCACCGCCTCGACGGCCGCAGACATCCGTGGCACGAAGATGTACCCGTGATCTTCACGCAAGATATCGGAGTGGGACAAAGAGACACGCAGGGACTTTGTTCGACGGCGTCTCATGTCACAGGAAGGTCGAAAGCATCGGGCATACCAGGCTACTTCAAATTATCGAGGTATGAGTGGAAGTGGAGCATCACGATGGACTTTGTGACCCACTTGCCACTGACGCAGCAGAAGCATGACGCGCAGATATGGGTGATAGTGGACCGACTCACTAAGTCGGCACATTTTCTAGCCAGTATGGATGACCTTCGCCTCGAGAATCTCCCGCCTAAGAGCATTCGTAGATAGTCCGACTACATGGAGGCCAAGATCTATAGTGCCTGATGAGACCCGAGATTTATCACAGACTTTTGGAAGAGTTTCCAAAGGCTACGGGTACATGGTTGGACGTATGAGTACGTTAATAATATGCTCCACCCTCGTATGTGATGGTCATTCCGAGAGGACCATACGTATTAGAGGACATGTTGCGAACATGCTGCATCATGGGCGAAGGGTAGCCGGGAGGAGCATTTGCCCTAGTAGAATTCGCCTACACAATGGGCCATCAGCGAAAGATACAGATGGCACCCATTTGAGGTACCAAGTATGGAGTCATGAGATCACCGCTATGTTGACGAGGTGTGAGAGAGCTCCATCATCGGTCCCGATTTGATTGGGGAGACACCTCCGAGAAGGTGTTCGATACGACAAATATGCCTCTCTACCCGCCGAGCCGACGTAAGAGCTATGCAATGTACCGACTCGACCTTTAGAGCTCCGAGGGTCGGGGCTCACGTCTTCAAGGTGATGCCCAAGAGGGGAGCACGTTCTAGGCGTGGAAGCTATCGCGAGATTCATCAGTCTTTCGAGATACTGAGAGGGTAGCATCATTACAGACCGGCATGCTATCGCCAAAGATGTCGTGTGTCCATGAGGTGTTTCACGTCTCCATGTCTTGGTGACAGACCGCACCCAACCCATGTAGTGGATCGGGGATGACAGAGGCTGACAATACGACCTCGAGGAGGACCAGCCATGATCGGTTGATAGTCAGTTCGAAGTTTTGCGACAAGAAACTGCCAGACTAAATGGGCGTACTAAGCTGAGACACTATGGAGGCAGAGTCCATCGGGAGCTGATGACACAATGCGGGCCACCATCCTCTTGTTTAGGGACGGCTGCGCCAGAAGGTTGTTTAACAATTAAATAAACTAGTTTACATGTATACATATATGTTGCATATGCATGTGAGTATGATATCATTCGAATTCGATCAAATTTCAAGGAGGGAGAATGTAAGACCCGAGAAATTCCAATTTCCTAGAATAAGTGGCAAATCGTAATTTTAATTGCTAAAATTGTAATTACTGCTAAAAATCCGTAACTACCTCTCTAGACCTCTGATGATATGATTGTAATCATGAATCGCCTCACTAAACGAATGCACGAAAATTCGTAATTTTCGAGACAATTTGCCGACACGCTGGTGGCATCGTTTCGTGTCAGAATTCCAGTTGATGATCAAAACATAATATGTACTCAAGTACCATAAGTGGTATGAGTAGATAAATGATGAAAATAGACTATCGAGGAGTCAATATCAAATCGCAAAGAGGGACATGTCATTTGTAGATTTGATTTTTAAGTCACAAAAAGACAAAGAGTAAATAGGGCTCTTCACCTCCCTAAGACAAGCCAAAAACGAGAAGCCATTATTTTCGGTCCAAAAGATGTTTTCAAGTGAGAGTTTTAGAGAGAGAGAGCGCTTCTTTGCACACAATCCCGACCTGGCGGATCCCTGGCAGAAGGAAAACGATCTACGCTAACATGCTACTACGGAATTTGCCAGTGAGTTTCTTCAAACTCCTCGAGGTAGGATTTTCTCCCTACTTGGGTTTTATTCCCATTTTTAGTGTTTTTCTAATGTTTGAGTCGATTAGCCATTAGCGGTTGGATCGTCCCAAAACATAAATCACTCAATACAAATTTTAAAACCAATGAGCACTCGTAGGCCGGTCACTACCGTGGGTATGGAAAATGTTGATTTTGTGGTTTGAATTAAAAAAAGAATGGACTGAGCCGAATGGCCATGAGATGCGGGTTTATATATGAACCGACAAATTATTTGAGAATCCAGAACGTAAAAACCCTGTATTTTACCGTTCTAGAGCGGTGCCCCAAAAAATGTATTTTCGGGGAAAACTGGTTCGATTAAGTAATTCGAATCGAATTGTTTTGTGTTTGGACATTAGCCCAAGTGAGCTAATTTTAAGGTTTGAAATGATAAATTTTAAGAACATTTTGTGTGATTTAATTTTAATTATAAAATATTCATGTTTATATATTTGAATGTGGTTTAATCAGATTGAACTCGGCTTACATGTAATCATGTTTAATGGGAAATACCCTAGGATCATATAGGAGTTAGTGCATCGCATAAGCTCCAGAGAAAATGGTTCGGAGGGTTGTCTAATAATGTAAAATGGTCTGAGGGTAGTCCTAACTAAATAATATATCAATCCGCCTGAGTGCCTGGGGCCATGATATATATTCATCTGAGGGTAGTCCACGTACACTTATCAACTGCCTGAGCGCCCGGAACATATATACACGGAGGGTTGTGTCCACTTAATAAAATATTAATTCTCATAAGGTTATTTAGGCGAGTGTGTAGGAGAGTCATTACACGATCCGAGTTGGTCATGTAGACATTCAAGTAGGATCACTACTGTCGAATGTTTATTTAAATTTGAACATCAGATTCCACTTAGGTGGTGAGTAGCCCAATTTAGGCGATTTTTCCTAATCGAGCTTTAGCTCAGCTCCTACGTGGGACCCCCTTATTTTACAAGGTACAGGAGCGCTGGTGGACTTTTTACCATCCTAGAGTCAGCCAAGAAAGCCTGACGTGGAGCCATGGTTTTCCATATGTATTAGAACTCTCTATTTGATATATGTTATATCATTTACTACTTAGAACTTATGGGACATGGTTGATATGGTTGATGGATATTGTTTTATGGGCCCAAGGGCCGTTTATCCAGGCCATATATCTTGATTATCGGACTGTTTGGGATGTGTTTTATATGTGTTCAGATTGGGTAGAGCTCCCCGCATAAAGGAGATCTGCCCGATTTTCTTAGTGGTGCTCAAATCTGACTGACTTACATTCCGCGGCACGGCAGAAATAACTGACCTCGCCAGCGCCGATATTCATCATCAAGGCCAAATAAAACCTAAGGCTTAGAGCAATAGATTTTGCAAACAAATTTCCTCGATGAAATCAAAGATAAAACACAGCTTACAAAGGTTCTTAGGAAGCCTAACTACAGCTGAGTTTCACCCAAATCTTAGATTTTAATCAAGCCTTTATTTCCAAAGGTGAAAGAAAAACTTTGCACTCGTCCGAGAACATACCCATGTAGTCAAACAAGTCAAATCCGTGTTAAGCGAAACCCCTTCCCTTAGGTATCCTTCACCTAAGCCTTTCCTATTATGGAGACAGATGCCCCAATATAGGATATGGTGATTTTAAAACAAGATTTTCAAAACAAAATTTCAATTGTTAGATTTCACTGTGTTTGAGTGGTC
This sequence comes from Tetrastigma voinierianum, assembly GCA_016808115.1. Lineage (NCBI taxonomy): Eukaryota > Viridiplantae > Streptophyta > Magnoliopsida > Vitales > Vitaceae > Tetrastigma > Tetrastigma voinierianum. The sequence continues at coordinate 225,055 of JAEQBH010001752.1, forward strand.
CACAATTGAATTATTCATAACTATGAAAAGAAATTTTAGCCATTGTTTTATGCATTCAAAATTTCAAAGTGATGTTTTCAACAAAAATTTCTTTAAGAGTTGATTGAAAAGCCAAGAAAAGAAATATTGTAAAAGATGTTCAAAACTTAGTTTCAAAATCAGATTACCAATGTTATTTTATTCGTTTTTTGATTTTGAAATTGGAATTTATCAAAGGATCTTCAAATGTTTTACCCGATTTCCTTTCACTGAATTTTGCTGTGTGTGGAAAATGAGCAGGCAAAAGCGCATCCAATCAAACCCACTTCAAAAGCTCTTTATGCAATGAAAGGCCTCAAACTTCAAATCGCTTTCAAGTTTTCGGAAAAAACCCTTAACCCTTATTTTCAAATGACCAACTCAAAATTTGCATACCAAACAAAAGAACAAAAATTGTTATTTAATGAACCTGGATCATATATCAGTTTCCGTGAGATTGAGGTCAAAAAGATTTTTCAATGAAAAGTATTTATCAACTAAAGAACATTAAAACCTCAGAATTTACTAATTCAGTACTAGATACGGAAATGTTCAAATATCTCATGCCATGAACCCGAGGGTAATGATTCTTGTTGTATCCCAAATGTACTTAAGTCATTAATGAAAGATTGGGGTCAAAATATTTTTACCCACAAAAGATTCTCTGGTAACATTTTGATCCTCAAAACTTTTGATTTATGATCACAAAAATGCTTGGTACCATATTTCAGACAAAGCCAAAAACCTATTCTGGTTTTTTATCCTGATGAAAAAGTTCAAAATCGTTTCAAATCGGGTTTCAGGAATGATGTATTTTACGGAGCTAATCCAAGATATTTTCACCTCAAATCTCCACTAAAGCTTTGATTGTTTCAATCAACCAGAATGTTTCTTTTTTCCTCCCGAAGAATTATTCACTTTTCTTTAGCCACTAAGAATCCTCGATTCTTTGTTGGATTTGTAAAACACTGATCCCAACTGGGGCTTCCATTCCTGAAGTTTTTGCCAGAATCTAAAATCAAATGGTGGGCCAGTTTCTAAATCTTCAAGCCCAAAAGCTTTGATGTCACAAAAATGATCCTGGTCAAAAGCTTCACCGAAAAGCCCTCTTCTTCAAAGGTTGTACCGTTGGTCCCAACCTTTGCTGCCCAACAAGAAACTACTTCCAAATACGCTTGATGGCCCACCCCAACAAACTGCTGCATGACGAGATCGCTTTTCAAAACTCAATGACTCGGGACCAGACGAGGATATCACAAAGAAGCAGCACAAATTCTTCCGAAAATGAAGGTTACGTACGGCCTCCCACCCCCTTGAGTAAGGATGATAAGGATGATATCAACGATCTTCGCGCGCCTTGCCCCGTAGAATGCGTGTGCTGTGCTCAAAATCACAGAAATCAATTTATGCTTCGACACAAATTGATATATTTGAATCTGACCCACAAGTGGTGATAGTGATCAGATCATTTCAACGTTGGATGGGTCATTCCCACTTTCAAAAGAAGCTCCACTTGTAGAAGAAACAAAATGCCGACACAAAGCAGTGACTTTTCAAAAAAAAAGATGATATTGTGCACTTTTCAAAGATACAGCCTTCAAAAGTCATATGTATCCATCGTGTGATCGCCAAAGTTTTATTTCAAATCCAAAATTTCTATATAAGAGGGTTGCCCTTAGCTGTGTAAGATAAGTTTAGAGATAAGGAAGAGAGAGAAGCTCTGGTAAGTTTAATTCCAACTTCTTGCTTACTAAGCTTCCACATCAAAAGCTCAGATCAAAGTTTGTAAGCCAGTTCAATAAATTTCAATTCAAATTTCAACATCGTTTTATTTCGGATTCAAATTGCATACTGCTTGTGCTGTTTTGTTCAAATATATTCAACTTCAAACAGTATATCAGCTTGAAACTTTAAACCTCCTGAATCATCACAAAGCAACAGGAAATCAAGCAGCCATAACGTCAGATTAAGAAATCAATTTACCGCGATCGCCAATGAAGATATCGTCAAAACAGAGATACTGGGGTAAAGGTGGTGGAATACTCGTCATCATCAATTGACAAAGCAGCCGTTCATGCAGCAACATGGCTTCCAGCGGGTCCCTGAGAATGTATCATTGAGTTCGCAAAATTTTTTGATTAATTATTAATTTTTCAATAATCAGATTCACAATATGTCGGTCTAAGAAATCCGCAACACCAGCCCTGTGTGGTGTGGTAGGTGGCTCCATAGTCCCCAAATGTTAGAATCCCAAT